>JAMPIV010017349.1:0-177871 GCA_024509875.1 Oreohelix idahoensis
ACGAAGATTTTCAAACGTGATATTGAAAGAAATTCTGTTGAAATACTTCCCCGGTTGCTCTGGAGGTTTAACAAGTGTATGGATTGTCTCTCTGGTTCTATGTGCTCGTTCAGGATCAAAAATTGAATGACATTCGATCGATTTGATTCAGCGACTCAGCGACCGTTAATCGGAGTGAAGACTCGACCTTGACCTTCGTAACTTGATGTGTAAATTTGAGTTGCCAGCTTGGACTTGCGCCTTGAATGAGACTTTCTTGAACTGTTCAATTTCCACTGTTACCTTGTCTGTGACGAACTGTATTGATCTTGAAGTTGTTTCCACTAGAATTTTCCCATCTTGAAGCCTGATTCATAAACATTAGTTCGTTCAATTGGGTAATCGAAAAGATGAATTCTGAAAATTGTCCGAACACTTCTGACACCAGTATGTTACGGTCTCCCGCTGTATCTTTTCTGGCTAGATGTTATTAAAAGATTCAGCACCGTTGGACGTGAGTTTATTGGGTTGCTTGTCAATATTTCAGATATTATAATTCATCTATTCTAATTCCAGCTTTTTAGTTCGATTGCAGCTTTAAGCCATTCTGGTGTGATTAAATTATTATTATATTCAGTGTCGATTATTATATATTAATTCTTCCGCAGTGTTGGTTAGATTAAAGTTAGTCTTAGAAAATACCTGTGATAATCTGGACTGACCTTGCAAGGATTAATGACAGTCACAGCACAGAGTGAGAACTTGCATAATTCAGGCAACCAACAAGTTCCATGGACGACTGAACAATTTAATATATACTTTTACACAATGGTGTAACAACATTTCACACATTTAACTTGGCTTCATCATAGTTCTGAGCTCTACACAAAGTTCCTCTCACAGACTTAGCTCGTCTGGGTTAACCGTTAAGTTTATAGCGTAATAGAGTGTGCAACCAACTCTTACCGAATCCGATCCTTAGAATTATTATTCCTTCACAATACTAGTGAGTACATTATTCAAAAATGGTTCTCGTTTTGCACACCATTACTTAGACGTGCAACTCGCACGCAATTCTACACCACGCACTTTATAGTTGCGTTGGATTATCTATTTTCTTCTGTCTTTGGATGTTTTGTTCTTCTCTACATCCATAGTTTAGTGTGCTATTTCTTATATTTGTTCGCACATGATAATTTTCTTTTCGTAATATCGACGTTATTTTTAGAGGATAATAATAATAATAATAATAAAAGCCCCTTCAGTCATAACTGACTATGGGAATGCGCCCCTGAGGTGACAGCCCTCAGCTGCTTATTTTCCTGGTGCTCCTTTCGACGTTTTCTCCTCACCTCTGCTTCCTGTGTGAGCCTCTCTTCGCCCAATCTGAGGTGCCGCCGTAAATAGCATCGCCACTTAGTGCGATCGGCAGCTTCATCCTCCCAGGATACTTGCTTCAATTATGTCTGTCATCAGTAATACTTGCATTATTTGTGCTGACTTCACTGATCTATGTATTTTTGTCTTTATTACTGTAGGCAACTATGATTCGTTGCGTAAGTGCTTTCACTTTAGGTGTTCGAATAACATGATAATTGCAAGTACTTTTATTAGAATGAATACAAGCGCATGATGCACCGCCTTTGTGGCGATCGAAAAAATGTCATCACATACATCGATGACATCTGTCATAGGTTGTCAGGAGATTACTTTTCTTGGTCACCGCATAGGTAACCATAGATTAAACCCTGATGACAATACAGTCAAGCGGATACTGGAGATTGCCACTCCATCATCTAAGAAACAAGTAAGAAGTTTACTTGGGCTTGTTAACTATTACCATAAATTTATACCACGCTTCGCACAGATTTCTGCTCCTTTGTCCGGATTGTTGGCCAAAGGTAGTCCAAAAAAATATTATGGACACCGCAGTGCGAAGAGGCTCTGATTATGATAAAGAATTTATTTAAGAATCCTCCTATCCTGTTATTGCCAAACATACATTTACCATTCTTGATTCAAACAGATGCATCCAGCTCCGGAATTGCAGGTTGTTTGCTTCAATGCTATGAAGGGATACTCCATCCATGCATGTTTGTCTCACGCAAGCTTACTCCGGCGGAACAAAAATACGCCACAGGAGAGCGCGAACTGCTCGCGGTGGTGTGGTGCTTAGAAAAACTGTCTAAGTATTTGATAGGGAGAAATTTCTTTATCTACACAGACCACAGTCCGCTCACGTTTATCACTTCGAGAACTATGAAAAACGAAAGGATTCACAGGTGGTTTCTTTTACTACAAGAATTCGCCTTTTCAATAATTCCGATTTCAGGAACTGATAATAACCTCGCGGACTTGTTATCAAGAAATTTTACGTCACAGGATTGAGATAACTTTCTTGTCTTGATGTTGACAAGAGACATAATTTTATAATTATTATGTCTAATTAGGAATATTAATTTCACTATTTCATTTTGACGTTAGATAACATGCATAGATTATAGTCGGGCACATCTTCACCACCACTCTCTCACGTGCCACGAGTGTCACGTTTGGGAGCGGGGGGGATGATGTTGAGGACTGTTTCGCGGCTTGTAGACATGTGAATGATTGCAACATTCGCATGCCTGCACCACGGAATTCCTCAATTGAACTAAGACCAGAAATCGCGCAAATCGATGTATGACGCGTCTAGCTTAGTTACATTTTAGTCTATGTGTGGCCATTGAGCCGAACGGCAGTGTTGGAATGTGTGGTAAAACCACTTAAGGATCGTGTTTGAATATGTGGCATAGCCACTGATTAAATATATATGTGGAACGGTAGATCCACTGGAGAGTGTAAGATAGCGTAAGGATCCGTATCAAAATTGATTATAGGACCAGGTAGAGTCCGGATTAGAATCGCGAACAAAGCAGATTACGTTCACCTTGAACTTATATATATATGGCGGTTAAAGCCTGGCGATGCAAGCCAAAGACGTTGATTAATGATACATAGACAGGATCTATAGATTTACAGATAATGTACTCACTAGTATTGTGAAGGAATAATAATTCTAAGGATCGGATTCGGTAGGAGTTGGTTGCACACTCTATTACGCTATAAACTTAACGGTTAACCCAGACGAGCTAAGTCTGTGAGAGGAACATTGTGTAGAGCTCAGAACTATGATGAAGCCAAGTTAAATGTGTGAAATGTTGTTACACCATTGTGTAAAAGTATATATTAAATTGTTCAGTCGTCCATGGAACTTGTTGGTTGCCTGAATTATGCAAGTTCTCACTCTGTGCTGTGACTGTCATTAATCCTTGCAAGGTCAGTCCAGATTATCACAGGTATTTTCTAAGACTAACTATAATCTAACCAACACTGCGGAAGAATTAATATACAATAATCGACACTGAATATAATAATAATTTAATCACACCAGAATGGCTTAAAACTGCACTCGAACTAGAAAACTGGAATTAGAATAGATGAATTATAATATCTGAAATATTGACAAGCAACCCAATAAACTCACGTCCAACGGTGCTGAATCTTTTAATAACATCTAGCAAGAAAAGATACAGCGGGAGACCGTAACATACTTATTAGTCGCGAAACAGTCCTCAACAATGTAGCTTGACAGACAGACACACCGATGGACAGACGTACGGACGAACGGAGGGACATTTTTTTTAAAAATGGGCACAGAATCAGTCATCATCGGAAACTTCGATTGACACTGACTGTCACTGCAGGGTAAAAAGAAAGACAGAAAACCTTCAAAATCTACCTATCTCAGACACGCTTCTATACTTTTATATCTGCGAGAATCTTCCCGTCTCTCACAACTCATCTATCTCCTGTTACGCCTGACCTTTCCAATGCACTCATCGCAACGACCGTCTCCAAAAAATGTGGCCGTTCAATATCTCACTGTGAGGTCAAATGGGAACGCTAGATTTATAACTACCGTCTGATCAAATCGTTTGACGTTACAAGCAACGGCGCACTGCCATACTGTCTATCTGTTTGCCATTTTCCCCTGTGTGTAGATTCACGTATACACACATATAAATCCTTGCTGTGGCGGAGAAAGTTTCAGTTACTTTCAAACAGAATATATAAATGTTTTTTTTTTTTTTAAGCTTTTCTCTGTGAAATTAATGCGGTCGAAACGCGGGGTGACAAAATCTAATTTACCATGGCAGCCTGTACAACGTTTTTATCACCTCTTTTACTCTATTCTTTCACTCTCTCTTTTTTATTTCTGTCTGTCTGTCTGTCTCTTTCTTTCTCTCTCTCTCTCTCTCTCTCTCTCTCTCTCTCTCTCTCTCTGTGAGTCTTGTTTTTCCCTATTCTCTCTACGACGTTTTTATCACCTCTTTTACTTTATTCCTCTCTCTCTCTCTGACCCTTTCTTTTTTTTCTCTCTCTCTCAGCGAGTCTTGTTTTCTTTCCCTATTCTCTCTTCAACGTTTGTATCACCTCTTTTACTTCATTCCTCTCTCTCACCATTCCCGTTCTCTCTCTCTTTTCCTCTCTCTCTCTCTCTCTCTGAGTCTTGTTTTTCCCCCTATTCTCTCTACAACGTTTTTATCACCTCTTTTACGCTATTCCTGTATCTGTCACTCACTCTCTCTCTCTTTCTTTCTCTCTCTCTCTCTCTCTCTCTCTCTCTCTCTCTCTCTCTCTCTCTCTCTCTCTCTCTTCTAAGCTCGTCTGTCTTTTCTTTTACTTAGTGCATAAAATGACATGAATGGAATATTAATCTAGGTCATTACGCAGTGTGTCTATCTCAAGGTTTTCTAAGAAACACAGTACCAGTTTTCTTTTTAGAAACGCGTGTATTTTATACAGTAGGCTTTACTATCAAACGTGAAAGCGTTACAATTATGCAGACGAAGTAGAAAAAGGGGATTTCTTGTATTGAATTAATTCGTTAGGCTTTACATTTCTTTTTTAATTTATATATGTGGATTTAGAATGTCTCACGACAGCCATCTCCAATGACTCAGTTAAGTTGCATAGGGCAACTGTGCAGCTTATCCATACTTACCAAAGACATAACTTCATCCAATTTGTGATGACATAGTATCAATAAACTTGTAATAATCATAGTAATAATTTTTCAAGTGAATGATCAAGCCATCTATTTTGTCTACAAGATGATAGACATTGTAACCCAAGAGAAAGACATTTTTGTTGAACTGTTCTTATTTATTTAATGTTGTAAAATATTTGATATTAATACTTTTCAAACAGAAAAGAGTAACTGTTCAATTAAATTGTAAATATTCACCAGCAGACTTTCTTAAATTCTTTAAGTTGAATTACTGTTCTTGTTGGTGAATTTGGTTATAAAAATTACCCCTAGCAGAGTCAGAAACAATATTAAATACCATAATCACAGAGGCGGATCAGGAAAGGTAGCATTTAGGGACTCAGAGTACTACATCACCATCTTCTCTGGGAACTTACATAGCTTGACCCTACCTTTGTGTCTATACACCCTTACTCTCTTCAGAGAAGGGGGTATTACTGATAAGACCAGACTCTTATCTGGCACTATCCTGGTATCATCTGATACTCCTTTATGTCCAGGATATCTTCTTAATTTTAATAACATCTGAACCTCTCGCGACACCACCAAGACAAGAGACAGAAGACGTTGGAGATCCATTACAGCCAACCTTCGTTGTGGAGATGGCAGCTGATGATGATGAACAGCCTTGACCTCCATTCTCATGCTGGAAGTTGTTATCTTGTAAGCCCCTTTATGTTCGGGGACGATTCTGCCCTGTGCCCGAGCAGAGAAGCCATAAACCGGATTTCTCACCACGGATCACAGACCCATCTGTATACACAACGGCATCATCGTCGCTGGAATGATCATGCATCAGTTGATTAATTTCCAGTTCTGCTTTTCCATTCCCCCAATTTCTACTATGGGTGCTCTCGAGGACAGTTTGTCAGTGTGGCCGCGTGCTTGATCTAAGGGTGTAAAAAAAGGAAATAAAAACGTACAGGGGTGGTTTAAACAGTAGCTTCCCTTTTGTGTGGCTGTCACGCTATTGGGTATAAAATAATGCAAGATTTTTGGTGAGTTATATTCAGGGAGAGCTCATCACGGGCTTCATGAATCAGGGGAGAGACAGAGACAGACAGCGCATTTTTAGAGTGCGGGGAAAGGCAGTTGGAATTAGGTCTTCATGGTGTAAAGACCATAAGAACCTTGCGTAGAGATTTCTTGGAGTGTGGAGAGCTTGGAACTATGCTTACGTTATGAGCACCCTGTGGTAACAGAAATCCAAAGCCGACACTAGATTTGTAGAACTCAAGTGATATTAGGAACTTTGCCAGTGAACTAATAGTGCAGTTTCAGTGGATTCGGGAGATCCACTCATTTTTCCAGGTATGTGTCTCTCAAGCTATGAACATTGGAGCATGTAATACATGTCAGGTTGAGATCGTCAGTCTTGAGATAAAAATAAGAACCCCAGAGTTGTCCGGTCGTCGTAAGATGATAGTTTCAAGCACAACCAAGACTAAATACTTTCAAATAACACAGAGAGTGAGAGAGAGTGGGGGTTAGGCAGTAGGTAAAGAAGGCAAAGGATCCCATTACACGCCCATTGGGCATATTAGGAGTTAGATAGTAGAGAAACGTGAAATTCGTTCATTCAAGTCAGTGACAGTAAGGTCTATAGTGAAGTCTGAAAGAGTACCCAGTGTAGAGTGAGAAAGAACTTTATTGTTGCGACTTTGTAGTGATGATGTCTGCACATAGTTGTTCTTCGTATTTTCCCGAAATGCACCACGACAGGACTGCACATTTTGGGTATTCAATTCAGCTTTCACTGTGCAATGCGCGTATTTTCCATATTTCCCTGAAAAGCAGCCAAGATTTTTAACGAAACCCGTGCGAGGTTCATAATTGTCTGGCTGCCCTTCATTCTGGGTTGTATAAAACTTCCTACATTGACCGCTTTCCCGTCTGTCGCTTCTGGTTTAGGTCAAATGGATGACATTTTTACGAGAATACCGTCCCCTGGGACAAGCTAGCATTAGTATGCGTAGGCTTGTATGTCCTGGACGGAGTTAGATTAGGATAAGAGTGTTCTTGGACTTTCAAACTGGGAGAAGCTGGTGACAGAAGGTATCAGAGAAATATGACGAGATTGCCGACGCGGGGATAATGGAACTGATGTTCAGGAAGATACGGGTTATGAATGAGGAGATGTAGATGAAGGGGACATATGAAGAATACAGAAATACTGATTAAAAGGAAGAGAAAATGCAAATTAACTGATTCGCTGTGGAGAGGAACAAAATAAGAACAGACGTTTGACATAAGAAGGATGGAGCATAGGATGCCAGGAGAAGTGTTGAAAGAGATTAAAAGCGTTGTGGAGCAATACAGAAGGAGAGAGATAGAGAAAGAAAGAGACTACAATTAGAAGATACAGGGATAAAAATGGAAAGAGTGGAGAGCAGTGAGCATGAAGATGCTGAGTGATGAATAATGAAAGATGGAGGGAGGGGTTGGCAAAGATAGGACAGACATTTAAAAAGCGTGGGAGAGTTAGGTGTGGCGATAGCGTCAATAAGACAGGGAGGGAAACGGAGAATGCTTTAATGAGACGTAGAGTGTTTGAAAGTTTAGTGCAGAAAGAGTAAACGATAGAAATAATGAGTGAGAGAGGGGGGAGGAGGAAAATTTAAGAAAGTGATAAAATGCCTCTGATGCACAAAATATAAATATAAAGGGCCTAACAGGCAGAACATCAGTAACGATATGTATATATACAGAGCCTAACATGGAGAATACTGATTACATAATATAAATATACAGGGCCTAACATGGAAAATTTTGATTACAGAATATAAATATACAGGACCTAACACGGAGAACATTGATTACAGAATATAAATATGCAGGACCTAAAATTGAGAATATTGATTACGGAATATAAATATACAGGACCTAACATAGAGAATATTGATTACAGAACATAAATATACAGGACCTAACACGGGGAACATTGATCACAGAATATAAATATACATGACCTCAAATGGAGAATATTGATTACAGAATATAAATATGCTAGACCTAACATGGAGAATATTAGTAACAATATATATATATATATATATATATATATATATAAATATATATATATATATATATATATATATATATATATATATATATATAATATATAGTATATTATATATATATATATATATATATATATATATATATCCACCATATACATATACATAACATATATACTATATATATATAATATATATATATATATATATATATATATATATATATATGTATATATATATGTATATATATATGTATATATATATGTATATATTATATATATTATATATATATATATATATATACCTATATATATATATAATATATTATATATATATATATATATATATATATATATATATACATAATATATATATATATATATATATATATATATATATATATATATATATATATATATATATATATATATATATACAGGACCTAACATGGAGAATATTAGTAACAATATGTCAATGTACAAAATCTAACATGGTGAACATTACATTTATAAACAGTGAGCTCTGTTAAGGCATATTTTGATAAAATCATGTCTGTTTTCAGGTTATTTTAAATTTAGAATGTGTAACTTTTCAAACTTAGCCTAACGATCTGCATCCTGCAACTGCATCAACTGAGAGGTGAAAAGTTCAAACGAAATGGCATTTTACCAAATGTTAACTTCACGTCAAGGAAACTATCATCATTAAAGTGAATGTGTGTAAGGTAGCTCGTGAGTTTTGAATGGGAATGCGGAAAAGGTACATTTAATCCTGGGGTGCCCTGCTTTTAAATGAGTGGGATAGTCGGAAATTTCTCTATCTTTATAATACCATCTCTTCTTCCCATCTGTCACCTTGAGATTAATCAAATAACCCCATGTAATCTAGCTGTAGATCGGTTCCTAGCATGTGCTGACCCCTGGTGTAAGCATTTTTTTAAATAGACAATGTAAATATATTTGGCTTAACGTGGAGACCATTTGCCATAACATAGTTCTTGTAAGCCAACGTTTCCTAAAGTGGGCGGCACCGACCCCTGGTGGCGCTGGAATGATCCATGGTGCGATAAGGGAAAAGAGGGCTGCAGGGGGGTGTTCAGTAGATAGGGGGTTGGTTGAGGATTTGAGATGCTAAATTCAACAATATTACTCAATCTAACACTTACATAGAAAACCGTTTTGATTATGCAGGGCCCTGATATAAGCGCTTAAAAGTAGAACGTAGTCTGAACAAACCCTAACCCACCTCTACTCCCTAATTTCGCTCGTCCCATTTTCTCATACACCTTATAGCTGAAGTTCACAACCCGGTGGATGCGTACCCAGGGGCACGTGAAGCTTGACAGGGAGTACGGGAAATATTTGGTAATTAACTGCTTTATCCTATTCAAATATTGCGTAGCATGTTTGTGGGGAAAAAGGTTGTGGAATTGAGAGACAACATCAATGAGGCGGGGAAGATATAGGAAAGATATCTTCCACTCTTTATAGTTTAAAAAAAAAATGTAATGCAGTGAAATGGAGGGGCCGCTGGGGATGTGTTCTAGGATCCAAGGGGGCGGTGACAAGATAAAGATTTGGAAACATTTGTGTAAGGAATGTAATTTTATACCACCAAAAGTAAACATACAGGGCCTGACATGTAGAACACAGTCATACATTTGTTCGTGTTAGCAACTGTTTATTTTAATATACTAATAAGTTTGTTACGGATTACCTCCCCGGCTTAGCAGTAGTGGTCCAACAGTGGCCAAAACTCAAGAGTATCTAAAGTGGGTCGTCAAAGGTGTCTACCTTCGCACAAGATTACTCTTGTCAGAGATGTAGACAGAAGAGTAAGGACGCTTCTATCTCAAGGGAGCTCCACAAGATAATTCAGAAGTCAAGATCAATGCTGCATAGGGCCGAGCAATTGTTAACTTATATCTGTCCGTCGGCTTTTGTGAATAATTAAGCAATGTTTTTAGCCCGTACAAGCCCCCAGCTAGTGTAAATCCAGCGAAATTCCCTTTTTATAAGAATTAGCTCCATAGAGGTAAATATATCTCTAGATGTCTATATACATGTATATATATATAGACATACGTTTGCTTTCATACTTCTAATAACTGAATAAACCATTATTGTTTAGTTTTAAAATAACACGTAACAGATTTAATAGTCAATTAGTTTTAACAAGTTAAAATAAAGATGAAATGATGGTGAGTTTTAGATAAAAGTCCTCATCGAGACGTGATAGGGGAGTTATAAAAGTCTGTTTGCTGGTGCCTTTTGTTTACAAGAACTTAACTCTAGGTGAGTCCTGTCGCCGTCGTTTCCGTCACTTCTGTGTGGTGATGAGTGCACTTTGCCACATAACTCGTCCAATGTAGGCGGTCAGTTTGGATGCTCTTCTCTCGCACTCGCGGCGTAATAACGTTAGAACTTCAAACCGTCTGATAGCTTGTAACCACGAACGTTTTTGAAAAAATAGAAAGGACAAATGCCTCTGCTAAGTACACTGAGTTGGAAGCTTAACAGGCGCATTGTCTCCCAGTCCACCCATCAATGTTAATCTATCAGAAGAATTACATTCTTGAGTACACAGCGTAGCTCAAGGAAGATGATTAAAAATCACCAGTACTCTTCTGGCTATTAAACTGGGAATATGTGTGGACAGCGCGAATAATGGCGAGCCTCAATTACAGTTAACAAAGTACATAGATCTCATAACATGATACTATAAACTTCAGGCACTTTTGATGTAATCATCACTCATTACTGCACCATTCAGAGTCCGGGGTCACCTCTGCTGTCGGTTTTCCGCACGACTAACAAGAAACAATCAACAGCACTTGCTGTAGTGGTTCATGAATATACTATTTTCATATGTTGAGGTTGCCAGCCTCATATATATATATATATATATATATATATATATATATATATATATATATATATATATATATATATATATAACCACTTAGCAAGAAACAGGTCAAATTCACATTTGTAAAATAAATGTTACACTTACCCCAATTGGGTAACTACTCGCACAGTTTAGAAGGGACGCAAGCAATTTAGGTTATATGCTTTCGAATCACTTGGCGTGAGAAATTGCTTTTATGACGGGTGGTCTGCGAATCACTTGGTCTGGGACATTTTCTAATTCCTCTTATGACGGGTGTTCTGCGAATCACTTTGCCTGGGAAACTTTCTCTTATGACGGGTGATACAATTCCTTATGTTTCCAGTCTTGATATTTAAAGTCCTGGTATTTAAATATGCGGGTTTACTTGTAAGTTCCAAAGTTTCCCAAATACTCGATCTAACACTTATAATTATGGAATTCTAACTCCGATGTCTCACTGGCTTCTGGGAGTTTGCTCATTTGACGATGCGATGCAGTCTCTGATCTGTGTATCTGATTTCACTAGATTTTATTTTCAGTTTCCAGTTCAAATCACAGATTGTGTTTCCGCCGAATTTTCCAATGAGATTCAATGTATATTCCTGTATAATCCCACGCGTAAGGCATGAAGCACTAACTTTTTTTCAAATAAACAGTGACAAAAAAACACTACCAATACACGGTTAGGTTTTGAAAACATGTTTAATGCTTATTAGGAAACATGACACAATACTGTTTTACGTCTGAAATCCTGACTTTATACTGACAGAACAGTCGAACAGGCAGGACAGGTGGCGGTTCTAAATCGATAAAAAAAAAATTATAAAAAAAAAATACACGACTATCTTAGAATACATATTTTGAACGGAGCCACTTAGCCCCATTAAATTTATATATTTGGGTGCCTTAGGACTTGCTGACAAAGAATATGTTAAGTGTTATGCACATAGTCTAGTAATTAACAAATTATAGCCAAAATATTATAGGGGTGTTGTCTGACAGCACCAGATCATATTTGCTCATGTTTGGATACTG
Organism: Oreohelix idahoensis; assembly: GCA_024509875.1. Classification (NCBI taxonomy): domain Eukaryota; kingdom Metazoa; phylum Mollusca; class Gastropoda; order Stylommatophora; family Oreohelicidae; genus Oreohelix; species Oreohelix idahoensis. The sequence goes on from JAMPIV010017349.1 coordinate 12,013, forward strand.
CTTTAGGGGAATGAGGCCACTACGTTAAATCCGATTTGATTGGTTAGAATTATATGTAAGGCGAAACATGATTAGTCGACTGCAAATACTATTTTTGGTTGTTAAGAAGCGTCTCATTGCTAAACCAGTTTGAGATAGATTTTTCTAATATATAAGCACTGGAAACGTAGGAAGGGTAAATTTTTTCAAAAGCTTTTGTAAACATGGTCTCATTGGCTAGACCAGTTGATATAGTCAATTAGGAGCGTCGGTTCAGTGCCACTTTTTGAAATTAAACTGTGTGAAAGCAAGTGCGTTGAGATCCAGCTCATATTTTTCTAATAAAAGCCTGGGACAGGCAGATCGGAATTGTGCCATAACTCATCGCCAGTCAACGTATTTGTTTAATATTTCCTTGCATTGTGGTAAGCTAGACATATTTGAAATCTTTTTGATGAAAATTGAATGTGAATTGATAAATTTATGTCTGTATGTGGGTGGTTCAGTAACAAACAAGAGGCAAAGCCTAGATATTGCTCTATCATGAGAAAAACTTGTCGGAGAGGAGTATAACTGCATGGGATTGCCAAATAGTACTATGACACCTATCTTATTGAATAGAAGGAATTAATGCTGGAATTGCAGAGGCGTTGTAACCATTAGGGAGAGAAATACTGGTGTATATTTTTCATGAGAAGCTAACAGTTGGCCTACCGCGCTGAACTCGGTGTTTGTTATGTATTGTGCTTCAGTGTGGAAATAGATTATAAATTAGTTCTGAAGTAGGAGGTACAACCTTCTTGTTTCAGGGACCGTGGTACTAACGTATTAAAGCAGCACATGGTCTGAGTTTTGCTGAATCCAGAGGCTGATAGCATACTCCTTGGTCCAGATATCGACCAGTGTTGTTCCTCAAGAAAACTGTGAAGCAAGCGAGCATAGGAGACTGTTTCCTGCCGCCCACACAGAAGTTAAGATTACGTTGGCCAGAGCAGCTCAATCTTGTGTATACACCCCCCCCCTCTAAAAGTGACTTTACCTTAAATCAAGAGGGACATTTATTTGTTTCAAATAAAAAGAAACTGTGAACCTTTCCAATATTATTTCCACCAGAAACAAACACTTGAAGTCATGATGACAAACAACAACATAGCTTGAATAGCCAGTATTACCTCATAGTACTACAGCACAACTTACACACATATTGCAATAATAATATATGTCAATACAAAGATCCTATCTATAAATTGTGTACATACAACTTGTGATTACATTTGATTGTGATTCCTGGTTCACTTTGTAGTTGAATCAGGATATCTATTATTGACAGGAATTAATACATATTTTTAAAAGTTACCCTTGACTTATTAAGATAGTCTTATAGAGTGTTATATGTATGTGAGTGTCACAGTGTTGTAAAGTGTTGTGGATTAAATTAAATTGTTTATCTGTCTGTTGGTTGTTGTGAACATACAATTCATCATTATCATAACCCTAGACATTCAACGTAGTCATCACAATATTCCAGAATAATTCTGACTGAGGTCTAAATGTGGTAGCAAAGTAAGGTCATCTGTAATACACCACACTTATTAGATACAGATACCTTCACAGCTGATCTCAGTCGGTACACTAAGTCCCCTATAAATATTTATAACATCCCACTTTTCCACATATATTGGGGTCTCGCTCCCGGGATATTGAACCTTCCCCTAAATCTACGGAGATATCAACAGCCTCAGGCTGGCCACTGGTTTCTTTGAACTTATTCAAGTTGACGTCCGAGGGTGAACGAAGAAGAAGAAGAAGAAGAAGAACCTTCCCCTAGCATATATATTGGGAGTAATTCACTTCTGGAAATAATAAAAATTAAAAAGGTATCCTTGGGTGAAAATAAATAAGGTTGAGCTCTCAGTGCTTGTCGTTGTCCTTAGATAATTAGTAAAGATTGACTTGTTTAGGTTAGACATTGAATAAATTTGCTAGTTAGAAAATGGCCGACCTAGCTAAATTTCGATCTGCTGCTGTGCAGGCTGCTAAAGAGTTAGGAATGGACGGGCAAGTTATGATTGCCTATGTCACTACTGAATGTGACAAATTTATTGAACGTGAAGAAAAAAGATTAGAAAAAGAAGCAGAAAGAAAATTAGAATCGGAAAGATTAGAAAAAGAAGCTGAAAGAAAGTTAGAGGCTGAAAAGGAAATTAAGAAGTTACAATTAGAGGCTGAGGCTAAGAGGTTGCAGATTGAGGCTGACAAAGAGGCTAGGGCATTAGAGGCTGAGGCTAAGAAGGTCCAATTGGAGGCAGAAAGAGAGGAAAAAAGAGTGACTGCCGAAAGGGAAGACAAGCGATTGGCTGCAGAAAGGGAAGCAGAAGAAAGAAGGCAGGCTGCACAGAGGGAAGCAGAAAAGGAGGAGAAGAGTTTACAAAGGGAACACGAGTTACGACTAAGGGAGTTTGAGTTTCAAAGCCATGCTCCTGAAAATGGTGCCAGTCCCTTTACCTCTGATGCCTCTGCTAGTCAGGGAGCCTCAACCTCAGCTATGAACTTTCATTTAGATCATTTTGTTGAGAAAGAAGATGATATCGAGAGCTATCTAAATAGATATGAACTATTAGCTACCACATATGGGTTAGAGAGAGAAAGGTGGAGCTTAAAGTTATCTCAAGGGCTTCGTGGTACGGCTTATGATGTTTTCGCCAAAATGAGCAGAGATGATCAAGAAAATTATGACATGCTAAAGCAGGCTCTTTTGTTAAGATATGAAAAGAATGGAGAATTTTATAGGAAAAAATTTAGGAATGCTAAACTACTGTCAGGTGAAACCTATCACCAGTTCTCTGCACGAATAGAGACATACTTGGAGAAATGCACTTCTCTGGGGAAAACCCAAGATCTTAAGGAAATGGTCCTTATAGAGCAATTAAGAGAGTCCATGGCTCCAGACCTGAGAAAGTTTCTCATGGAACAAGGTGCAGAGAGGCTGGGTGAGTTACTAAATGTCGCTGAAAGGTATCAGGCAGCTCAAGCAGAGGTAACAAGTAATAAAAAGAAACAGGCAGATAATTTTAAGGCACCACAGAACTTTAATAAATTTGATCCTAGAGATCAGAACAAAGGTAAGCACCAGTTTGATAGGCCACGGTATGACAATAAAAATAAAACCCCACAATTCGATGAAAGGAAATTTGATGAAAGAAAATCTTTCAACCAAAAAAGGAGGTGGTGTAAGAATTGTCGGATGGACAATCATGATACTGACCGTTGCAGAAGGAACCCTATAGTAATGGCCACCCTTCAGGTCAGGTCGACCTCAAGAAAGGAGGAGGATATTATGTTAAATACCACTCCAGATGAGATGAGGAAGGCGCAGGCTGGGGATAAGACCCTCAAGCCTTGTTTTAGGAAATTGTCCAATGGTCACACACCTACAGGAAAAGGAGACTTCTATATGAAGAACAAACTAATATACCGGAAGACTGGAACTAGATCCAAAGGTCAGGGACAGCTGGTACTTCCTAAAAGGTATAGGACAGACTTAATAAGGAGCTTACATGTGAAACAAGATGGGGACCATGAGAAAATAGGTACCATCATTCAAAAGGTGGCTCAAAATTATTATTGGCCCAAGGCAAGGTGGGACATTGAAAATTTTGTAGAGAGATGTGGCATAGCACATGAGGGAACACCCACAAGTGCGAACCTTGATCAGGACCTGGATACGCCACGGGGCAAACGTAGGCCTGACACTGAAAAGAAAAAAAAATTTAATAAAGTGGACCAAGTGGAATGGGAAGCCCCTTTTCACGGACAATCTTCAATTGACTGTTTTACAATGGCCACGATGCAGCGAGTGCAAAAAGATGTCTTACCCCAAGATAAGCCGAAAATCCCTCAATCGGACTTATGTAAACTGGAGGAAGAAGATGTAGAGAGGAAATCTCTCATCAAGAATTCTAAGTGGGGAGAAAGCCCCAAGAAAAAAATTGGTAGCGGTCGATTTGTGCATGATGATTCTGGGAAGAAAAGTCATCACAACAGGGCTTCGAGTGCAAAGGACCTGACATGTGCCAGGAAAAATAAGTTTCCGAATTTAAAAGTCCATATGTAGCTCTGTTAAGAACGTGGACTGATGAAAAGGCAGAGGAAAATATTACATCCTCATACCAATATGTGAATGAGCTGACCACTCGTTTAAAAACTGGCTGGAAACTTGCCAATGAAAATTTGAGGCAAGCCAGGAAAAAACATGCTGCATATTACAACAGGAAAGCTAAAGACAGAGATTTGGCTGTGGGAGAGAAGGTACTGCTTCTTCTACCCGGTAGTCAGAATAAGTTACAAATTGGATGGCAAGGTCCATATACAGTTCTAGAGAAGGTGTCTAGAACCAATTATAAGATAGATAAGAAGGGGAAAGAAAAAATCTATCATGTGAATCTCCTGAAGAAATATTTGGAAAGAGAACATCAGGAAGAGACACACTTGTTGACCTTGTCCATTGCAATGGAGATGAAAAAGGAACCACTTTCATCATTTGAATATCCATTACATCCCTGTGAGACAGCGGCACAGGTGAAAATCAGTACACATTTAACGAAAAATCAGAAAGAGAGAGTGCAACAGGTTCTAGATGATCATACAGAGGTGTTAACGGACCGACCGGGGCATACAAACTTATTGGAATATGATATAAAACTGATAGACCCCACACCTGTCTGTGTGAAACCCTATTCGATTCCTTTTGCTAAGGAGAAAGCCTTGAAGGAAGAGATAGACTATTTGTTGAAGGAAGGAATAATTTTACACAGTGAATCTTCGTATAGTTCCAGTGTGGTACTCTTAAGGAAACCCTCTGGAGAACATAGACTCTGTATAGATTACAGGAGACTGAATGCTATCACAGAAGGTCAGGTGGATCCATTGCCGGATACAAATCAGTTGTTTGCCAGGCTAAATAAAGCTAAATATTTCTCAAAAGTGGATCTGAGCAAAGGATACTATCAGATTCCAGTAAAGCCTGAGGTTAGACCATACCTAGCTTTTAGTACCTCAGAGGGACACTATGAGTTTAACAGATTGCCATTTGGATTGAAGAATGCGCCTAGTGTCTTCTCTAGAATGATGAGAAAATTGTTGGATCCCCTGAATAATCCATGCATCACAAATTTCATGGATGATATCCTTATAGCAACAGAAACATTCGAGGAACACATTGACTCTGTGAACATGCTGTTTAATCGACTTAGAGAAGCGAATTTAACAGCCCGTCCAACCAAATGTTGCGTTGGATGTAAAGAATATTAGAATTCTTGGGACACACAGTCCATCAGGGAAACATGACCCCTGACCCCAAGAATTTAGAGAAACTAAAGAAAGCCCCGAGACCACAAACCAAGAAAGACGTGAGATCCTTTGTCTCATTATGTGGTTTCTACCAAAAGTATATCAAAAACTTTAATTCCATTTGTGCACCGTGTCGTGTGAAATTCTAATCCACATATATAAATTAAAACGTAAATGTAAAGCCTAACAAATAAATTTAATAAAAGGAAAGAAGAATGGTAAAGAACAGTGCTGTCACAATGACTGTACTCGAAATCCCCCTTGTTTTCTCCTTCGTCTGCAAATTGTAACGTTTCACGTTGATAGTAAAAGCCTACTGCTTCAATATCCGCTTTCTACGATAAAACGTGTACTGCCTTTCTAAGAAAAACCTTGAGATACGCAAGCTGACCTATATTTAATATTCCATTCATGTCATTTTATACACTACGTTACCATAAACGAAAGACAGATGGACTAAGGATAGAAAGAAAGGGAGGGGCTGAAAGCCGGAACGCAGGCAATACTACCACAGTCTCGCGATACACAATTAATGCCACCCCTAACACGCGTGTAAGGCCACAAGCACTAGCTTTTTTTCAAATCGACAGTGATAAAAAACACTACCCATACGAGTTAGGTTTTTAAAAACCTGAAAAACGCTTATTAGGAAACATGACATTATACTGGTTTACGTTTGAAAACATTACAGTACCCAGACACCACATCGTATTCGAAGTGAACAGGAGGTAGAAGAAAATGCATATTTTGAACGCAGCCCCTTAGCCCCATTAAATTTATATATTTGGGTTCCTTAGGACTTGCTGACAAAGAATATGTTAAACGTTATGCAAATAGTCTAGGAATTAACAAATTATAGCCAAAAGAAATAGTGAGGGATGTCAGACAACACCAAAATCAGAATCGCTCAGTGGCAGATTTTCACACCACCATTGTACGGGAAATAGGCTGACATGTTACCTCCTATTTGATTGGCGGAAAGTAAATGTAAGGCTAAACAAGATTAGTCGGACTATAAATATTGATTCTTTGTTGTTAGGGAAACGGGAGTAGGAGTACTTTTTTTCAAACGCTTGTGTAAACATGGCACGATTGGTTAGACCCGCCAATATAGTCAATCAGAGGCGTCAGGTCAGCACCACATGTTCAAATAAACTTACTAAAGAACCAGTGCGTTGAGCGCCAGTGCATATTTTTCTAAATAAAAGCCTGGGACATCGGCAGATCGAAATTGTGCTATATTCATTGCCAGTCAACGTAACTGTGTATTATTCCATGAATTGTGGTAAGCTTGAAATATTTGATATCTTTTCAATGAAAATTGAATGTAAATTGATAATTTATGTCTGTATATATGTGTGGTTCAGTAGCGAACATGAGGTAAAGCCTATATAGTGCTCCAACCTGAACAGAAGGTGTCGGAGGAAAGTAAAACTACATGGAATTGCCAAACAGTACACTGACACATATCTTATCGACTAGAAAGAAATAATGCTGGAATTGCAGAGGCGTAGTAACCATTAGGGAGGAGTATACTGGTGAAAATTGTTTCAGATGAAGATAGCAGTTGGCCTACCGCTCTGAACTCAGTGTTTGTTATGTATTGTGTTCAGTCTGGAAATTTATTATAAATTAGTTCTGAAATAGGAGGTACAACCTTCTTGTTTCAGGGACCGTGGTCCTAAAGTTATTGAGCAGCACCTGGTCTGAGCTTTGCTGAACCTAGAGGCTGACAGCATACTCCTGGGTTCAGATAGTGACCAGTGAGGTGTCTCCAGAACACAGGGAGGCTATCGAGCAGAGGAGTCTTTTCCTGCCGCCATCACGAAAGATAAGCGTCTGTGGCCAGAGGAGCTCAACATTATGCCCCCCCCTTAAAATCTGACTATATAATAAAACAGAGGGAAAATACAGTGTTTAAATTGATAGGAACTGTGAACTTTTCCCCATACTATTTCCAAGATAAACAAACACTTGAAGTCATGATGACAAATAACAACATAGCTTGAAAGAACAAAACCAGTATTACCTCATATTACTACTACACAACTGACACACATAGGATAATATTAATAAAATATGTCACTACAAGGTTCATATTGATAAATTCTGTACATATAAATTGTAATTACAATTGATTGTGATTCCTGGTTCACTTTGTATTTGAATCAGGACACATATATTAGTGAAAGAAATTAATACATATTTATATTTAAAACTTTACCAGTGCCTCATTTAAGATAGTCTTATAGAGTGTTACATGTGTGTGAGTGTCACAGTGTTGTCAAGTGTGGTGGAATAAATTAAATTGTTTATCTGTCTGTTGTTGTTGTGACTTACACTTCATCATATACGTACCCTAGACATTTAACGTAGTCATCACAATATTCCAGAATAATTCTGACTGAGGTATAACGTGGTAGCAAGTAAGGTTATCTGTAGAATACTACACCTATTAGATACAGATACCTTCACAGCTGATCTCAGTCAGTACACTAAGTCCCCTATAAATATTTATAACATCCCACTTTACCACATATATTGGGGTCTCGCTCCAGGGATATTGAACTTTCTCCTATTATATATATTGGGAATAATAAAGAATTAAAAGGTATCCTTGGGTGGAAATAAATAAGGTTGAGCTCTCAGTGCCTGTAGTGTCCTTAGATAATTATTGAAAGATTGAATTGTTTACAATTGCATGTTAGACAATGGCCGACTTGGCAAAATTTCGATCTGCTGCTGTACAGACTGCGAAAGAGTTAGGAATGGACGGGCAAATTATGATTGCTTATGTCACTGCTGAATGTGACAAATATATTGAACGGGAAGAAAGAAGATTAGAAAAAGAGGCCGAAAGAAAGTTAGAGGCTGAGACTAAGAGGTTGCAGATTGAGGCTGAGGCTAAGAGGTTGCAGATTGAGGCTGACAAAGAGGCTAAAGCATTGGAAGCCGAGGAAAGAAGACAGGCTGCAGAAAGAGAAGAAAAGAGATTAGCTGCAGAGAGGGAAGCAGAAAAGGAGGAGAAGAGATTACAAAGGGAACATGAGTTACGACTAAGGGAGTTTGAGTTTCAAGGCCATGCTCCTGAAAATGGGGCCAGTCCCTTTACCTCTGATGCCACTGCTAGTCAGGGAGCCTTAACCTCAGCTATGAATTTTCATTTAGATCATTTTGTTGAGAAAGACGATGATATTGAGAGCTATCTAAATAGATATGAACTATTAGCTACCACATATGGGTTAGAGAGAGAAAGGTGGAGCTTAAAGTTATCTCAAGGTCTTCGTGGGGCAGCTTATGAAGTTTTTGCCAAAATGAGCAGAGGTGATCAGGAAAATTATGACATGCTAAAGCAGGCTCTTTTGTTAAGATATGAAAAGAACGCAGAATTTTATAGGAAAAAATTTAGGAATGCTAAACTACTGTCAGGTGAAACCTATCACCAGTTCTCTGCACGGTTAGAGACATACTTGGAGAAATGGACTTCTCTGGGGAAAACCCAAGATCTTAAGGAAATGGTCCTTATAGAACAATTAAGAGAGTCCATGGCTCCAGACCTGAGAAAGTTTCTCATGGAACAAGGTGCAGAGAGGCTGGGTGAGTTGCTAAATGTTGCAGAAAGGTATCAAGCGGCTCAGGCAGAGGTATCAGGTAACAAAAAGAAACAGGTGGAAAATTTTAGGGCACCACAGAACTTTAATAAATTTGATCCTAGAGATCAAAACAAAGGTAAGCACCAGTTTGATAGGCCACGGTATGACAATAAAAATAAAACCCCACAATTCGATGAAAGGAAATATGATGAAAGAAAATCTTTCAACCAAGGGAAAAGGTGGTGTAAAAATTGTAAAATGAACAATCATGACACTGACCGTTGCAGAAGGAACCCTATAGTTATGGCCACCCTTCAGGTCAGGTCGACCTCAAGAAAGGAGGAGGATATTATGTTAGATACCACTCCAGAAGAGATGAGGAAGGCACAGGCTGGGGATAAAACACTCAAGCCTTGTTTCAGGAAATTGTCAACTTGTCATACAACTCCAGGCAAGGGAGATTTTTACATGAAAAACAAGTTGATGTATAGGAAGACTGGAGCTAGATCCAAAGGTCAGGGACAGCTGGTACTTCCTAAAAGATATAGGGCAGAATTAATAAGGAGCCTACATGTGAAACCAGATGGGGACCATGAGAAAATTGGTACCATCATCCAAAAGGTGGCTCACCATTATTATTGGCCCAAGGCAAGATGGGACATTGAAAATTTTGTAGAAAGGTGTAGCATAGCACATGAGGGAACACCCACAAGTGGGAACATTGATCAGGACCTGGACACGCCAAGGGGCAAAATTAGGCCTGACAATAAAAAGAAGTATAAATTTGATAAAGTGGACCAAAGGGAATGGGAAGCCCCTTTTCACGGACAAGCTTCACTTAACTGTTTTACAATGGCCACTATGCGGAGAGTGCAAAAAGATGTCTTACCCCAGGAGAAGCCGAAAATCCCTCAATCGGACTTAAACAAACTGGAGGAAGAAGATGTAGAGAGGAAATCTCTCATCAAGAATTTTAAGTGGGGAGACAGCCCCAAGAGAAAAATTGGTAGCGGTCGTTTTGTGCATGATAATTCTGGGAAGAAAAATCATCACTATAGCGCTTCCAGTGGAAGAGACCATACCGGTGCATGGACAAATAGGTCCACAAAATTAAAGGTCCATATGTAACGCTGTTAAGAACGTGGACTGACGAAAAGGCAGAGGAAAATATTACATCCTCATACCAATATGTGAATGAGCTGACCACTCGTTTAAAAACTGGCTGGAAACTTGCCAATGAAAATTTGAAACAAGCCAGGAAGAAACATGCTGCCTATTATAACAGGAAAGCTAAAGACAGAGATTTGGCTGTGGGAGAGAAGGTACTGCTTCTTCTACCCGGTAGCCAGAATAAGTTACAAATTGGATGGCAAGGTCCATATACAGTTCTAGAGAAGGTGTCTAGAACAAATTATAAGATAGATAAGAAGGGGAAAGAAAAAATCTATCATGTGAATCTCCTGAAGAAATATTTGGAAAGAGAACATCAGGAAGAGACACACTTGTTGACCTTGTCCATTGCCATGGAGATGAAAAAGGAACCACTTTCATCATTTGAATATCCATTACACCTCTGTGAGACAGCGGCACAGGTGAAAATCAGTACACATTTAACGAAAACTCAGAAAGAGAGAGTGCAACAGGTTCTAGATAATCATGCAGAGGTGTTAACAGACCGACCTGGGCATACAAACTTATTGGAATATGATATGAAACTGATAGACCCCACACCTGTATGTATGAAACCCTATTCGATTCCTTTTGCTAAGGAGAAAGCTTTGAAGGAAGAGATAGACTATTTGTTGAAGGAAGGAATTATTTCACACAGTGAATCTTCGTATAGTTCCGGTGTTGTACTCCTAAGGAAGCCCTCTGGAGAACATAGACTCTGTATAGATTACAGGAGACTGAATGATATTACAGAAGGACAGGTGGATCCATTGCCTGATACAAATCAGCTGTTTGCCAGACTAAATAAAGCTAAATATTTCTCAAAAGTGGATCTGAGTAAAGGATACTATCAGATTCCAGTAAAGCCTGAGGTTAGACCATACCTAGCTTTTAGTACCTCAGAAGGACACTATGAGTTTAATAGATTGCCATTTGGATTGAAGAATGCGCCTAGTGTCTTCTCTAGAATGATGAGAAAATTATTGGACCCTCTGAATAATCCATGTATCACAAATTTCATGGATGATATCCTTATAGCAACAGAAACATTTGAGGAACACATTGACTCTCTGAACATGCTGTTTAATCGACTTAGGGAAGCGAATTTAACAGCCCGACCAACCAAATGTTGCGTTGGATGTAAAGAATTGGAATTCTTGGGACACACAGTTTATCAGGGAAACATGACCCCTGACCCCAAGAATTTAGAGAAACTAAAGAAAGCCCCGAGACCACAAACCAAGAAAGACGTGAGATCCTTTGTCTCATTATGTGGTTTCTACCAGAAGTATATCAAAAACTTTAATTCCATATGTGCACCGTTAACTGATTTGACACGTAAGGGAAATCCAGATCGAATTACATGGACACCACAATGTGAAATGGCTTACCAAGAATTGAAGGAAAAGCTCACAAGTAAACCTATTTTGAAATTACCTGACTTAAGTCAAGAATTCATAGTAAGGACAGATGCCAGTAATATTGGGTTAGGTGCAACTTTGCTACAGAAATCAGATGCATTGGATGGGGAATTAAGCCCAGTGGCATATGCTAGCAGAAAGTTGAATAAAGCTGAAACCAATTACTCAACTAGCGAAAAGGAATGTCTTGCAGTAATATGGGCGATAAAGAAATTCAATATTTATCTGTATGGGAAGGCATTTAAGTTGCAAACGGATCACAAACCTTTGTCGTTTCTAGCACAGGCTAGACATGAGAATTCTAGATTACTCCGTTGGTCATTATTGATGCAGCCATTTGAGTTTAGCATAGAGTATATAAGTGGAAAAACAAATCTGGGAGCGGATTTTTTAAGCCGCCATCCGTGTGATGAGAATCACCCTAAACTCCAGGAAAAATAATAAATTTCTCTATGTGTATATAGAATTATAGACTGACATATAACGTCTGTTTTAAGTGGGGAGAATTTGTCGTGTGAAATTCTAATCCACATATATAAATTAAAACGTAAATGTAAAGCCTAACAAATAAATTTAATAAAAGGAAAGAAGAATGGTAAAGAACAGTGCTGTCACAATGACTGTACTCGAAATCCCCCTTGTTTTCTCCTTCGTCTGCAAATTGTAACGTTTCACGTTGATAGTAAAAGCCTACTGCTTCAATACCCGCTTTCTACGATAAAACGTGTACTGCCTTTCTAAGAAAAACCTTGAGATACGCAAGCTGACCTATATTTAATATTCCATTCATGTCATTTTATACACTACGTTACCATAAACGAAAGACAGATGGACTAAGGATAGAAAGAAAGGGAGGGGCTGAAAGCCGGAACGCAGGCAATACTACCACAGTCTCGCGATACACAATTAATGCCACCCCTAACACGCGTGTAAGGCCACAAGCACTAGCTTTTTTTTCAAATCGACAGTGATAAAAAACACTACCCATACGAGTTAGGTTTTAAAAACTTACAAAACGCTTATTAGGAAACATGACATTATACTGGTTTACGTTTGAAAACATTACAGTACCCAGACACCACATCGTATTCGAAGTGAACAGGAGGTAGAAGAAAATGCATATTTTGAACGCAGCCCCTTAGCCCCATTAAATTTATATATTTGGGTTCCTTAGGACTTGCTGACAAAGAATATGTTAAACGTTACGCAAATAGTCTAGGAATTAACAAATTATAGCCAAAAGAAATAGTGAGGGATGTCAGACAACACCAAAATCAGAATCGCTCAGTGGCAGATTTTCACACCACCATTGTACGGGAAATAGGCTGACATGTTACCTCCTATTTGATTGGCGGAAAGTAAATGTAAGGCTAAACACGATTAGTCGGACTATAAATATTGATTCTTTGTTGTTAGGGAAACGGGAGTAGGAGTACTTTTTTTCAAACGCTTGTGTAAACATGGCACGATTGGTTAGACCCGCCAATATAGTCAATCAGAGGCGTCAGGTCAGCACCACATTTTCAAATAAACTTACTAAAGAACCAGTGCGTTGAGCGCCAGTGCATATTTTTCTAAATAAAAGCCTGGGACATCGGCAGATCGAAATTGTGCTATATTCATTGCCAGTCAACGTAACTGTGTATTATTCCATGATTGTGGTAAGCTTGAAATATTTGATATCTTTTCAATGAAAATTGAATGTAAATTGATAATTTATGTCTGTATATATGTGTGGTTCAGTAGCGAACATGAGGTAAAGCCTATATAGTGCTCCAACCTGAACAGAAGGTGTCGGAGGAAAGTAAAACTACATGGAATTGCCAAACAGTACACTGACACCTATCTTATCGACTAGAAAGAAATAATGCTGGAATTGCAGAGGCGTAGTAACCATTAGGGAGGAGTATACTGGTGAAAATTGTTTCAGATGAAGATAGCAGTTGGCCTACCGCTCTGAACTCAGTGTTTGTTATGTATTGTGTTCAGTCTGGAAATTTATTATAAATTAGTTCTGAAATAGGAGGTACAACCTTCTTGTTTCAGGGACCGTGGTCCTAAAGTTATTGAGCAGCACCTGGTCTGAGCTTTGCTGAACCTAGAGGCTGACAGCATACTCCTGGGTCCAGATAGTGACCAGTGAGGTGTCTCCAGAACACAGGGAGGCTATCGAGCAGAGGAGTCTTTTCCTGCCACCATCACGAAAGATAAGCGTCTGTGGCCAGAGGAGCTCAACATTATGCCCCCCCCCCCCCCCCCCCCCCCCCCCCCCCCCCAAATCTGACTTTATAATAAAACAGAGGGAAAATACAGTGTTTAAATTGATAGGAACTGTGAACTTTTCCCCATACTATTTCCAAGATAAACAAACACTTGAAGTCATGATGACAAATAACAACATAGCTTGAAAGAACAAAACCAGTATTACCTCATATTACTACTACACAACTGACACACATAGGATAATATTAATACAATATGTCACTACAAGGTTCATATTGATAAATTCTGTACATATAAATTGTAATTACAATTGATTGTGATTCCTGGTTCACTTTGTATTTGAATCAGGACACATATATTAGTGAAAGAAATTAATACATATTTATATTTGAAACTTTACCAGTGCCTCATTTAAGATAGTCTTATAGAGTGTTACATGTGTAAGAGTGTCACAGTGTTGTCAAGTGTGGTGGAATAAATTAAATTGTTTATCTGTCTGTTGTTGTTGTGACTTACACTTCATCATATACATACCCTAGACATTTAACGTAGTCATCACAGTATTCCAGAATAATTCTGACTGAGGTATAATGTGGTAGCAAGTAAGGTTATCTGTAGAACACTACACCTATTAGATACAGATACCTTCACAGCTGATCTCAGTCAGTACACTAAGTCCCCTATAAATATTTATAACATCCCACTTTACCACACACCGTTAACTGATTTGATACGCAAAGGAAATCCAGATCGAATTACCTGGACAGCACAGTGTGAATTGGCATACCAGGAATTGAAGGAAAAGCTCACAAGCAAACCTATTTTGAAATTACCTGACTTAAGTCAAGAATTCATTGTGAGAACGGATGCAAGTAATATCGGGTTAGGCGCGACCCTGTTACAGAAATCAGATGCACTGAATAGGGAATTAACCCCAGTGGCATATGCTAGTAGAAAGTTGAATAAAGCTGAAACCAATTACTCAACTAGCGAAAAAGAATGTCTTGCAGTAATATGGGCAATCAAGAAATTCAATATTTATCTGTATGGGAAGGCATTTAAGTTGCAAACGGATCACAAACCCTTGTCGTTTCTAGCGTAGGCTAGGCATGAAAATTCGAGGTTACTCAGATGGTCCTTACTTTTGCAGCCATTCCAATTCAGCATAGAGTATATTTCTGGAAAAACCAACCTGGGAGCGGATTTTCTAAGCCGCCATCCGTGTGATGAAAATCACCGTAAGCCCCAGGAATAATATTAAATTTCTCTATGTGTATATAGAATTATAGACTGACATATAACGTCTGTTTTAAGTGGGGAGAATTTGTCGTGAGACATTCTAAATCCACATATATAAATTAAAAAGGAAATGTAAAGCCTAACGAATTAATTCAATACAAGATATCCCCTTTTTCTACTTCGTCTGCATAATTGTAACGCTTTCACGTTTGATAGTAAAGCCTACTGTATAAAATACAAGCGTTTCTAAAAAGAAAACTGGTACTGTGTTTCTTAGAAAACCTTGAGATAGACACACTGCGTAATGGCCTAGATTAATATTCCATTCATGTCATTTTATGCACTAAGTAAAAGAAAAGACAGACGAGCTTAGGAGAGAGAGAGAGAGAGAGAGAGAGAGAGAGAGAGAGAGAGAGAGAGAGAGAGAAAAGGATGAACGCATGCAATACTACCACAGTCTCGCGATTAATAGTAACGCCAATCCCACGCGTAAGGCATGAAGCAATAACTTTTTTTCAAATAAACAGTGACAAAAAACACTACCAATACACGGTTAGGTTTTGAAAACATGTTTAATTCTTATTAGGAAACATGACACAATACTGTTTTACGTCTGAAATCCTGACTTTGTACTGACAGAACAGTCGAAAAGGCAGGACAGGTGGCGGTTCTAAATCGATTAAAAAAAATAAAAAATAAAAACAAATACACGACTATCCTAGAATACATATTTTGAACGGAGCCACTTAGCCCCATTAAATTTATATATTTGGGTGCCTTAGGACTTGCTGACAAAGAATATGTTAAGTGTTATGCACATAGTCTAGTAATTAACAAATTATAGCCAAAATATTATAGAGGTGTTGTCTGACAGCACCAGATCATATTTGCTCATGTTTGGATACTGCTTTAGGGGAATGAGGCCACTACGTTAAATCCGATTTGATTGGTTAGAATTATATGTAAGGCGAAACATGATTAGTCGACTGCAAATACTATTTTTGGTTGTTAAGGGAAACGTAGGAAGTTAAATTTTTTCAAAAGCTTTTGTAAACATGGTCTCATTGGCTAGACCAGTTGATATAGTCAATTAGGAGCTGTCGTGAATTATTCTAATCCCCATATATAAATTAAAACGTAAATGCAAAGCCTAACAAATAAATTTAATAAAAGGAAAGAAGAATGGTAAAGAACAGTGCTGTCACAATGACTGTACTCGAAATCCCCCTTGTTTTCTACTTCGTTGGCAAATTGTAACGCTTTCACGTTGATAGTAAAAGCCTACTGTGTCGCTGCACGCTTTCTTCAATGAAACGTGTACTGTATTTCTTGGAAAAACCTTGAGATACGCAAGCTGATCAATGACCTAAATTTAATATTTCATTCATTCCATTTTATACACGGCGTAACTAAAAGACAGATGGACTAAAGGATAGAGAGAAGGGAGAGGCAGAAAGCAGGGACACGTGCAACACTAAACACGCGTCGCGCGATACACAATTGCTGCCATCACGCGTGTAAGGCCACATGCACTAACTTTATTTCAAATCGACAGTGATAAAATTCACTACCCATACCAGAGTTAGGTTTTAAAATCCTGAAAAACGCTTATTGGGAATTATGACATTATACCGGTTTACGTTTGAAAACATGACAGTACCCAGACACCACATGGGGATTGAAGTGAACAGGAGGTGGTAGAAAATGCACATTTTGAACGCAGCCACCTAGCTCCCTTAAATTCGTATATTTGGGTTCCTTAGGGTTTGCTGACAAAGAATATGTAAAACGTTACGCAAATAGTCTAGGAATTACCAAGTTATGGCCAAAATAAAATAGTGGGGGTGCCTGACAGCATGAAATCATTTCTGCTCATAAAATTTTTTTTATAACGTGTTTGAAAAAACATTACGTTACGGAAATAGCCTACCATGTTAACTCCTATTTGATTGGAGCGCAACAAATGAAAGACTAAACACGATTGGTCGGACTATAAATACTATCTTGTGTTGTCAGGGGAAACGTGAGAAAGGGGTACTTTTTTGAAAAGATGTGTAGACATGGTTTGATTGGGTAGAGCTACGAATATACTCAATTCAGAGCGTCTGTTCATTGCCACATCTTGTAATAAACTTACTAAGAAACAGTACGTTGAGCACCAGTGTATATTTTTTATAAAATAAAGCCTGGGACATCGGCAGATCGGAGTTGTGCTATATTCATTGCCAGTCAACGAAACTGTTTATTATTATTTCCATGAATTGTGGTAAGCTTGAAATATTCAATATCTTTTAATGAAAATTGAATGTAAATTGATAAATTATGTCTATATATATATGTGTGGTTCAGTAGCGAACATGATGTAAAGCCTATAGTGCTCCAGCCTGAACAGAAGGTGTCGGAGGAAAGTAAAACTGCATGGAATGGCCAAACAGTACACTGACACCTAGATTATTAACTAGAAAGAAATAATGCTGGAATTGCAGAGGCGTAGTAACCATTAGGGAGGGAAATACTGGTATAAAGTATTTCAGATGAAGCTGACAGTTGGCCTAACGCTCTGAACTCAATGTTTGTGATGTATTGTGCTCAGTGTAGGAATAGAGTATAAATTAGTTCTGACGTAGAAGGTACAACCTTCTTGTTTCAGGGACCGTGGTCTTAAAGTTATTGAGCAGCACCTGGTCAGAGCTTTGCTGAAGCCAGAGGTGGACAACATACTCCTTGGTCCATATAGCAACCAGTGGGGTGGCTCCAGAACTCATTAAAGTACTCGAGCAGAGGAGTCTTTTACTGCAGTCATCACGCAAGATAAGAGAGTGTGGCCATGGAGCTCAACATTATGTACCCCCATCTTAAAATGACATTATAAACTAAAATTAAGAGGGGAATTTAATTGTTTTAATACCAGGAACTGAGAACATCTCCAATACTAGTTCCAATAGAAACAAACTATTGAAGTCATGATGACAAATACCAACAGAGCTTGAACAAAACAAAACCAATATTACCTCATATTACCACTACACAACTGACACACATAGGATACCAGTAATAATATATGTCACTACAAGAATCATATTAATAAATTCTGTACATATAACTTGTAATTAAAATTGATTGTGATTCCTGGTTCCCTTTGTATTTGAATCAGGACACATATACATTCATGACAGCACTGAATACATATTGTTATTTGAAAAGTTATCAGTGACTCCTTTAAGATATCCTCTTAGAGTGTTATATGTATGTGAGTGTCACAGTGTTGTCAAGTGTGGTGGAATAAATTAAATTGTTTATCTGTCTGTTGTTGTTATGACTTACACTTCATCATACACATACCCTAGACATATAACGTAGTCATCACACTATTCCAGAATAATTCTGACTGAGGTATACATATGTGGCAGTAAGTAAGGTTATCTATAATACACTACTCTTATTAGATATAGATACCTTCACAGCTGATCTCAGTCAGTACACTAAGTCCCCTATAAATATTTATAACATCCCACTTTACCACATATATTGGGGTCTCGCCCTCGGGATTTTGAATCTTTCCCTATTACAAATATTGGGGGTAACTCACTTCAGGGAATAATAAGAATTAAAGGGTATCCTTGGGTGAAAATAAATAAGGTTGAGCTCACAGTGCCTGTGTTGTCCTGAGTTAATTAGTCATAGATAAAATTGTTTAGACAATTATCTGTTAGACAATGGCCGACCTGGCAAAATTTCGATCTGCTGCTGTACAGACTGCGAAAGAGTTAGGAATGGACGGGCAAATTATGATTTCTTATGTCACTGCTGAATGTGACAAATATATTGAACGGGAAGAAAGAAGATTAGAAAAAGAGGCCGAAAGAAAATTAGAGGCTGAGACTAAGAGGTTGCAGATTGAGGCTGAGGCTAAGAAATTGGAAGCAGAAGAAAGAAGATTGACTGCAGAAAGAGAAGAAAAGAGATTAGCTGCAGAGAGGGAAGCAGAAAAGGAGGAGAAGAGATTACAAATGGAACATGAGTTACGACTAAGGGAGTTTGAGTTTCAAGGCCATGCTCCTGAAAATGGTGCCAGTCCCTTTGCCTCTGATGCTACTGCTAGCCAAGGAGCCTCAACCTCAGCTATGAATTTTCATTTAGATCATTTTGTTGAGAAAGACGATGATATAGAGAGCTATCTAAATAGGTATGAACTATTAGCTACCACATATGGGTTAGAGAGAGAAAGGTGGAGCTTAAAGTTATCTCAGGGACTTCGTGGGGCAGCTTATGAAGTTTTTGCAAAAATGAGCAGAAGTGATCAGGAAAATTATGACATGCTAAAGCAGGCTCTTTTGTTAAGATATGAAAAGAATGCAGAATTTTATAGGAAAAAATTTAGGAATGCTAAACTACTGTCAGGTGAAACCTATCACCAGTTCTCTGCACGAATAGAGACATACTTGGAGAAATGGACTTCTCTGGGGAAAACCCAAGATCTTAAAGAAATGGTCCTTATAGAGCAATTAAGAGAGTCCATGGCTCCAGACCTGAGAAAGTTTCTCATGGAACAAGGTGCAGAGAGGCTGGGTGAGTTGCTAAATGTTGCTGAAAGGTATCAAGCAGCTCAAGCAGAGGTAACAGGTAATAAAAAGAAACAAGTGGATAACTTTAGGGCACCACAGAACTTTAATAAATTTGATCCTAGGGATCAAAACAAAGGTAAGCACCAGTTTGATAGGCTACGGTATGAAAATAAAAATAAATTCCCACAATTCGATGAAAGGAAATATGATGAAAGAAAATCTTTCAACCAAGGAAAAAGGTGGTGTAAGAATTGTCAGATGAACAATCATGACACTGACCATTGTAGAAGGAAACCTGTGTATATGGCCACCCTTCAGGTCAGGTCGACCTCAAGAAAGGAGGAGGATATTATGTTAGATACCACTCCAGAAGAGATGAGGAAGGCACAGGCTGGGGATAAAACACTCAAGCCTTGTTTCAGGAAATTGTCAACTTGTCATACAACTCCAGGCAAGGGAGATTTTTACATGAAAAACAAGTTGATGTATAGGAAGACTGGAGCTAGATCCAAAGGTCAGGGACAGCTGATACTTCCTAAAAGATATAGGGCAGACTTAATAAGGAGCCTACATGTGAAACCAGATGGGGACCATGAGAAGATAGGTACCATCATTCAAAAGGTGGCTCACAATTATTATTGGCCCAAAGCAAGATGGGACATTGAGAATTTTGTAGAAAGGTGTAGCATAGCACATGAGGGAACACCCACAAGTGGGAACATTGATCAGGACCTGGACACGCCAAGGGGCAAAAGTAGGCCTGAAAATACAAAGAGATATAAATTTGATAAGGTGGACCAAAGGGAATGGGAAGCCCCTTTTCACGGACAAGCTTCACTTAACTGTTTTACAATGGCCACTATGCGGAGAGTGCAAAAGGATGTCTTACCCCAGGATAAGCCGAAAATCCCTCAATCGGACTTAAACAAACTGGAGGAAGAAGATGTAGAGAGGAAATCTCTCATCAAGATATTTAAGTGGGGAGAAAGCCCCAAAAGAAAAATTGGTAGCGGTCGTTTTATGCATGATAATTCTGGGAAGAAAAATCATCACTATAGAGCTTCGAGTGGAAGAGACCATACCGGTGCATGGACAAATAGGTCCACAAAATTAAAGGTCCATATGTAGCTTTGTTAAGAACGTGGACTGATGAAAAGGCAGAGGAAAATATTACATCTTCATACCAATATGTGAATGAGCTGACCACTCGGTTAAAAACTGGCTGGAAACTTGCCAATGAAAATTTGAAACAAGCCAGGAAGAAACATGCTGCCTATTATAACAGGAAGGCGAAAGACAGAGATTTGGCTGTGGGAGAGAAGGTACTGCTTCTTCTCCCCGGGAGTCAGAATAAGTTACAGATTGGATGGCAAGGTCCATATACAGTTTTAGAGAAGGTGTCTAGAACAAATTATAAGATAGATAAGAAGGGGAAAGAAAAAATCTATCATGTGAATCTCCTGAAGAAATATTTGGAAAGAGAACATCAGGAAGAGACACACTTGTTGACCTTGTCCATCGCCATGGAGATGAAAAAGGAACCACTTTCATCATTTGAATATCCATTACACCCCTGTGAGACAGCAGCACAGGTGAAAATCAGTACACATTTAACGAAAACTCAGAAAGAGAGAGTGCAACAGGTTCTAGATAATCATGCAGAGGTGTTAACAGACCGACCTGGGCATACAAACTTATTGGAATATGATATGAAACTGATAGACCCCACACCTGTATGTATGAAACCCTATTCGATTCCTTTTGCTAAGGAGAAAGCTTTGAAGGAAGAGATAGACTATTTGTTGAAGGAAGGAATTATTTCACACAGTGAATCTTCGTATAGTTCCGGTGTTGTACTCCTAAGGAAGCCCTCTGGAGAACATAGACTCTGTATAGATTACAGGAGACTGAATGATATTACAGAAGGACAGGTGGATCCATTGCCTGATACAAATCAGCTGTTTGCCAGACTAAATAAAGCTAAATATTTCTCAAAAGTGGATCTGAGTAAAGGATACTATCAGATTCCAGTAAAGCCTGAGGTTAGACCATACCTAGCTTTTAGTACCTCAGAAGGACACTATGAGTTTAATAGATTGCCATTTGGATTGAAGAATGCGCCTAGTGTCTTCTCTAGAATGATGAGAAAATTATTGGACCCTCTGAATAATCCATGTATCACAAATTTCATGGACGATATCCTTATAGCAACAGAAACATTTGAGGAACACATTGACTCTCTGAACATGCTGTTTAATCGACTTAGGGAAGCGAATTTAACAGCCCGACCAACCAAATGTTGCGTTGGATGTAAAGAATTGGAATTCTTGGGACACACAGTTTATCAGGGAAACATGACCCCTGACCCCAAGAATTTAGAGAAACTAAAGAAAGCCCCGAGACCACAAACCAAGAAAGACGTGAGATCCTTTGTCTCATTATGTGGTTTCTACCAGAAGTATATCAAAAACTTTAATTCCATATGTGCACCGTTAACTGATTTGACACGTAAAGGACATCCAGATCGCATTACATGGACACCACAATGTGAAATGGCTTACCAAGAATTGAAGGAAAAGCTCACAAGTAAACCTATTTTGAAATTACCTGACTTAAGTCAAGAATTCATAGTAAGGACGGATGCCAGTAATATTGGGTTAGGTGCAACTCTACTACAGAAATCAGATGCATTGGATGGGGAATTAAGCCCAGTGGCATATGCTAGCAGAAAATTGAATAAAGCTGAAATCAACTACTCAACTAGCGAAAAAGAATGTCTTGCAGTAATATGGGCAATAAAGAAATTCAATATTTATCTGTATGGGAAGGCATTTAAGTTGCAAACGGATCACAAACCTTTATCGTTTCTAGCCCAGGCTAGGCATGAGAACTCTAGGTTACTCCGATGGTCCTTACTGTTGGCTCCATATAATTTTAGCATTGAGTATATATTTGGAAAAACAAATTTGGGAGCGGATTTTTTAAGCCGCCATCCGTGTGATGAGAATCACCGTAAACCCCAGAAATAATAATAAATTTCTCTATGTGTATATAGAATAAAGGACTGACATATAATGTCTGTTTTAAGAGGGGAGATGTCGTGAATTATTCTAATCCCCATATATAAATTAAAACGTAAATGCAAAGCCTAACAAATAAATTTAATAAAAGGAAAGAAGAATGGTAAAGAACAGTGCTGTCACAATGACTGTACTCGAAATGCCCCTTGTTTTCTACTTCGTCTGCAAATTGTAACGCTTTCACGTTGATAGTAAAAGCCTACTGTATTATTACCCGCTTTCTTCAATGAAACGTGTGCTGTATTTCTTGGAAAAACATTGAGATACGCAAGCTGATCAATGACCTAAATTTAATATTTCATTCATTCCATTTTATACACGGCGTAACTAAAAGACAGATGGACTAAAGGATAGCGAGAAGGGAGAGGCAGAAAAGCAGGGACACGTGCAACACTAAACCCGCGTCGCGCGATACACAATTGCTGCCATCACGCGTGTAAGGCCACATGCACTAACTTTATTTCAAATCGACAGTGATAAAATTCATTACCCATACCAGAGTTAGGTTTTAAAATCCTGAAAAACGCTTATTGGGAAAGATGACATTGGATGGGTTTACGTTTGAAAACATGACAGTACCCAGACACCACATGGGGATTGAAGTGAACAGGAGGTGGTAGAAAATGCACATTTTGAACGCAGCCACCTAGCTCCCTCAGATTGAGATATTTGGATTCCTTAGGGTTTGCTGACAAAGAATATGTAAAACGTTACGCAAATAGTCTAGGAATTACCAAGTTATGGCCAAAATAAAATAGTGGGGGTGCCTGACAGCATGAAATCATTTCTGCTCATAAAATTTTTTTATAACGTGTTTGAAGAAACATTACGTTACGGAAATAGCCTACCATGTTAACTCCTATTTGATTGGAGCGCAACAAATGAAAGACTAAACACGATTGGTCGGACTATAAATACTATCTTGTGTTGTCAGGGGAAACGTGAGAAAGGGGTACTTTTTTGAAAAGATGTGTAGACGTGGTGTGATTGGGTAGAGCTGCGAATATACACAATTCAGAGCGTCTGTTCATTGCCACATCTTGTAATAAACCTACTAAGAAGCAGTGCGTTGATCACCAGTGTATATTTTTTTATAAAATAAAGCCTGGGACATCGGCAGATCGGAGTTGTGCTATATTCATTGCCAGTCAACGAAACTGTTTATTATTATTTCCATGAATTGTGGTAAGCTTGAAATATTCAATATCTTTTAATGAAAATTGAATGTAAATTGATAATTTATGTCTGTATATATGTGTGGTTCAGTAGCGAACATGATGTAAAGCCTATAGTGCTCCAGCCTGAACAGAAGGTGTCGGAGGAAAGTAAAACTGCATGGAATGGCCAAACAGTACACTGACACCTAGATTATTAACTAGAAAGAAATAATGCTGGAATTGCAGAGGCGTAGTAACCATTAGGGAGGGAAATACTGGTATAAAGTATTTCAGATGAAGCTGACAGTTGGCCTAACGCTCTGAACTCAATGTTTGTGATGTATTGTGCTCAGTGTAGAAACAGAGTGTAAATTAGTTCTGACGTAGAAGGTACAACCTTCTTGTTTCAGGGACCGTGGTCTTAAAGTTATTGAGCAGCACCTGGTCAGAGCTTTGCTGAAGCCAGAGGTGGACAGCATACTCCCTGGTCCATATAGCAACCAGTGGGGTGGCTCCAGAACTCATTAAAGTATCGAACAGAGGAGTCTTTTACTGCAGTCATCACGCAAGATAAGAGAGTGTGGCCATGGAGCTCAACATTATGTACCCCCATCTTAAAATGATATTGTAAACTAAGATTAAGAAGGGAATTTAATTGTTTTAATACCAGGAACTGAGAACATCTCCAATACTAGTTCCAATAAAAACAAACTATTGAAGTCATGATGACAAATACTAACAGAGCTTGAACAAAACAAAACCAGTATTACCTCATATTACCACTACACAACTGACACACATAGGATACCATTAATAATATATGTCACTATAAGAATCATAATAATAAATTCTGAACATATAACTTGTAATTAAAATTGATTGTGATTCCTGGTTCCCGTTGTATTTGAATCAGGACTCATATACATTCATGACAGCACTGAATACATATTGTTATTTGAAAAGTTATCAGTGACTCCTTTAAGATATCCTCTTAGCGTGTTTTATGTATGTGAGTGTCACAGTGTTGTCAAGTGTGGTGGAATAAATTAAATTGTTTATCTGTCTGTTGTTGTTATGACTTACACTTCATCATACACATACCCTAGACATATAACGTAGTCATCACACTATTCCAGAATAATTCTGACTGAGGTATACATATGTGGCAGTAAGTAAGGTTATCTATAATACACTACTCTTATTAGATATAGATACCTTCACAGCTGATCTCAGTCAGTACACTAAGTCCCCTATAAATATTTATAACATCCCACTTTACCACAGTTATATTTGGGCATGCACCTTAATATAACCAACAGGCCATGTTTCTATGTTGAATTGCGCGCCTCGCCAAAAGGATGCAACATTTTATTTTTATTCAAAAATGTTCTTGTCTAGTGGCCTCGGCAGAGCAGCAGATAGAGCTTCATTCTCATCATGTTCTTTCCCTGCATTAATATACTCTCCCCGAGTAAAAAAGTCTTATTACTTAAGTCTCAGGCTTCTAGATGGCATTCATCGATCTCCCATTACGTTTTTTTTATTACGTGGGGTAGGGAGAGGAAAACGTATTTACGTCCACCCCTGTATAATGGCCTCGGGCTTGGAACCAACCTGACGGCTGAATTGTAATAGAGTCTGGAACATTTCCTCCTATTATCTCTCCCCTCCAAGAAAAGCCCATCTCAGTCTGCTAAAACAGTTTATTCACTTCCTAAAAGCAAATTAAGATTCACACACATAATATTTGTATATATAGTATAGAGCTTTTTCTGCCATTCGAAACTTGTTGCGTTGGAGTTAGGAGCTCCGGTTTCTTTCCAAGATATTCCACCCTGATCTGGTATGCATTTCATAGATCCTTACATGCCTGGCAGCATGCTGCAATAAAAAACGACAGTTACAGACTTTCATAAGCATGTACATAAAAAAGGTAGTCCCATAACAGATACTGCCGTAGGGGAGTGAAGTGTTAGAGACTTCACAATATCAGGTCCAGCATCTAGAGGTGAGGTGACCAGTTCTCTTACTCGCTGCCTTTTCCTTCTCTAACTCAAGTGCGTAGTCAGGTCCCATTTACAGCTGGGCATTCTGAAGCGTGTCGATACCGTGAATCGAACCCGGCACCTTTGACGTGAGAGAACAACGATCTAACCACTCTGTCAAGCGGCGATTTTCCTTTATGGTGCGTTCAACTGCTGCAATTGACTCTGGGGTCACTACTCGGTGTGCCTGACCCAGTCGAGAACAGTCTATTACAGAACTCACGCCGTTTCGGAATTTCCTACTCCACTCGTACACTTGCTGGAGTGACAGGCATGCATCATCGTACTGGACCTTCATTCGCTGGTGAATTTCTGTAGGTTTTACCCCTTCGCTGATCAAAAAACGGATAACTGAACGCTGCTCCTCTTTGGTGCTTGTCACTAGTGAGGCGGCCATCTTTAAACTCCTACTGTGACGTCATGTGGTTCGTGTGCACCGTGATGCCACCTGCAGGACACTCTTGACGTCCTTAGCAACAATACTACCAACTTACATGACAATGTGTTTCGATTTTCTATCGCAAATTTAAGGTTTTCATTTGAAGCCCCTCGTATATCTGGTGCTGTCAGACAACACCTCTATAATATTTTGGCTATAATTTGTTAATTACTAGACTATGTGCATAACACTTAACATATTCTTTGTCAGCAAGTCCTAAGGCACCCAAATATATAATCTTCCTCTAATCTTCCTCTGGACATACAGTTTTTATTATTATTTGCTTCTATGAGTGTGCTGCGTTGCGAAAATATGACTGCCATTTTTTTTGCAAAGTACTGTATATATATATATATATATATATATATATATATATATATATATATATATATATATATATATAATATATATATATATATATATATATATATATATATATATATATATACAGTACTTTGCAAAAAAAATGGCAGTCATATTTTCGCAACGCAGCACACTCATAGAAGCAAATAATAATAAAAACTGTATGTCCAGAGGAAGATTGGTATCTCCCCTATCTATTAACAGTGGTTTCAGTACAATATAATGTTGCCTTCTCCAGCAAGGCAAGCCTGGATGCGGCGAGGCATACTTCCCGCAAGTGTTTGTAGGTAATTGTGAGTCAGACTGTCCCAGTATTTTTCAGCTACCTTCTTCAATTCTTCAACGTCTCTGAGTCCACTCTTTTTTAAATGATTATTGAGTAGTGCCCAAACGTTCTCAATTGGGTTTAGGTCGGGACTGTTGCTGGGCCACTTCAGCACTATCACATTCTTCTCTTGCAGCCATGCTTTGGTGGTATGAGCTGTATGCTTTGGGTCATTGTCATGTTGAAATGTGCACCCATCGGGGTACATGATCTGCATAAATGGCAGAAGGTGTCCCTCTAGTATGTCGATGTACCTTTCTTTCGTGAGAATTCCTGTGAAAACACACAGTGGGGTGGCACTTCTTGCTGCCACCCCTCCCCAAAGATGGAATTTATGGGTATGTTTCGGTCGCTGGTACACAGGCGTTACAGAGTCTTTCATCCAAATATTTATTTGAGCAGGATAAGACCAAACAGAACATTCATCTGACAAAATCACATTGTCCCATGACAAATTTTGGTGTTCGTGGCACCAGTTCAAGTGCATCTGTTTGTGAGTCTCTGTGAGAAATGGTGACGAAATTACCCGCTTTTTTGTGTAATTCATCCTGTGTAGCTCCCGGTTGACAGTAGCATTAGATACCTCTGGGTTTCCCAAATCGATCATGCGCTGCCGTATGTTTTCTACACTCTTCATTGGCCCAGCCCGAACGAGTTGGGCGAGACGCCGATGGTCCTTTGTGTCCAAAATTCTTGACCCCCCACTACCTTCTTTTCGCTCGATTCCATTACCTGCTTTTAATTTACTCACAACTCTGTAGACAGTCCGCTCAGGAATGTTCAAGGTTTTAGAAATGTTGGAACATGTTTGATTTCCTTCATTCCAAAGCTGTGAAATTAACATACACTTTGACTTTGTGTCCATTTTCTGCCACTAGCATTAGAAATTGTCGTCTGCTCTATTATCAAGGGACTTTACTCTACGCTAATTTTTTTTTACTTTTGGTAGTGTTTGCTCACTTAAGTGGAGTGTAAATTTGGGGCAGAACATGCATATTTAATTAGATTTCAGCATATTTAGCTGAGCAATATGACTGCCATTTTTTTTTGCAAAGTACTGTACAGTATATATATATACTGTATATATATATATATATATATATATATATATATATATATATATATATATATATATATATATATATATATATATATATATATATATATATATATATATATACACATATACACATATATATATATATATATATATATATATATATATATATATATATATATATATATATATATATATATTAGTGCTGAGATCGTTGAAAAAAGTCTTAATAGATTAATCCAATTACTTTAATCGATCAATTTCAAATAATTAGATAAATCATAACAAATCATAAATAATTTTTTTTTCAATCATTTGAAAAGAACCTTATTTATTTTACTTGATACAAGACAACATCGTCCTGAAAATATAATGAAAATATTAAAGATTTCTAAGAAACAATGTTTTATTATTGAGCATACTTGCCAAATTGCGTATCACAAACCTCTAAAATAGCAAATGCTCTCGCATTTAAGCAAAACATTAACACTGCTAAAAAAAATGGAATCATCGATGAAAACTTCTTTTATAAATTAATCGCTGAATAAGTTAAATCGACCAATTAATCGTTAAGGGTCAAAGCCTATACATATATATATATATATATATATATATATATATATATATATATATATATATATATATATATATATATATATATATATGAAACCCATGATGAGGTTGGCAGCCTCATGCTGAACCAGATATTAGTCGCCTCTTACACTATGCCTGACGGACCAGTAGTGCTATCTTTTCTTTGCCTCCTCAGAAACTTCCAGGGAACCACACCTATTCCGAGTATCAGTATGAATTTTATTTTGTTTGTTTGTTTTCTTTCTGTTTACTGACAACAGAAACAACATATTTAAAAAAACCGACTATATGTTAAAAAATGATTGGCATTGTACACTTCGATTGTTCACTCCCACTCGTAGTCATCATCTCCTTCCCCCCCTCCTATTAATAGAGATGGAACCACAACTTTCAGCTAACATCTTTTCAAGAAAGTCAGTAATTAATGTTTATGCCCAGGCAACCGCGATGTTTGTAGTAAATTGTGTTTACATGATAAGGTTACCATCATCGTGAACAGCCTCCTGTTAGTCACCTGTTACGACATGCTTGAGGTGGTAGTAATCCTATTTTGTCTATCTTTTTAGACGCTTCCAGGGAACAACGTGGCACTAACATTTGTTAACTAATTGAAAAACTGCAACAACGTGGCACTAACATTTGTTAACTAATTGAAAAACTGCAACAACGTGGCACTAACATTTGTTAACTAATTGAAAAACTGCAACAACGTGGCACTAAGATTTGTTAACTAATTGAAAAACTGCAACAACGTGGCACTAAGATTTGTTAACTAATTGAAAAACTGCAACAACGTGGCACTAAGATTTGTTAACTAATTGAAAAACTGCAACAACGTGGCACTAAGATTTGTTAACTAATTGAAAAAACTGCAACAACGTGGCACTAAGATTTGTTAACTAATTGAAAAACTGCAACAACGTGGCACTAACATTTGTTAACTAATTGAAAAACTGCAACAACGTGGCACTAAGATTTGTTAACTAATTAAAAAACTGTAACAACGTGGCACTAACATTTGTTAACTAATTGAAAAACTGCAACAACGTGGCACTAAGATTTGTTAACTAATTGAAAAACTGCAACAACGTGGCACTAACATTTGTTAACTAATTGAAAAACTGCAACAACGTGGCACTAACATTTGTTAACTAATTGAAAAACTGCAACAACGTGGCACTAACATTTGTTAACTAATTGAAAAACTGCAACAACGTGGCACTAAGATTTGTTAACTAATTGAAAAACTGCAACAACGTGGCACTAACATTTGTTAACTAATTGAAAAACTGCAACAACGTGGCACTAAGATTTGTTAAGTAATTGAAAAACTGCAACAACGTGGCACTAACATTTGTTAACTAATTGAAAAACTGCAACAACGTGGCACTAACATTTGTTAACTAATTGAAAAACTGCAACAACGTGGCACTAACATTTGTTAACTAATTGAAAAAACTGCAACAACGTGGCACTAACATTTGTTAACTAATTGAAAAACTGCAACAACGTGGCACTAACATTTGTTAACTAATTGAAAAACTGCAACAACGTGGCACTAAGATTTGTTAACTAATTGAAAAACTGCAACAACGTGGCACTAACATTTGTTAACTAATTGAAAAACTGCAACAACGTGGCATTAACATTTGTTAACTAATTGAAAAACTGCAACAACGTGGCACTAACATTTGTTAACTAATTGAAAAACTGCAGCAACGTGGCACTAAGATTTGTTAACTAATTGAAAAACTGCAATAACGTGGCACTAACATTTGTTAACTAATTGAAAAACTGCAACAACGTGGCACTAAGATTTGTTAACTAATTGAAAAACTGCAACAACGTGGCACTAACATTTGTTAACTAATTGACAACTGCAACAACGTGGCACTAAGATTTGTTAACTAATTGAAAAACTGCAGCAACGTGGCATTAACATTTGTTAACTAATTGAAAAACTGCAACAACGTGGCACTAACATTCGTTAACTAATTGAAAAACTGCAACAACGTGGCACTGACATTTGTTAACTAATTGAAAACTGCAACAACGTGGCACTAAGATTTGTTAACTAATTGAAAATTTGCACCAATGTGGCACTAACATTTGTTAACTAATTGAAAAACTGCAACAACGTGGCACTAACATTTGTTAACTAATTGAAAAACTGCAACAACGTGGCACTAAGATTTGTTAACTAATTGAAAAACTGCAACAACGTGGCACTAAGATTTGTTAACTAATTGAAAAACTGCAACAACGTGGCACTAACATTTGTTAACTAATTGAAAAACTGCAACAACGTGGCACTAAGATTTGTTAACTAAGTTAAAAACTGCAACAACGTGGCACTAAGATTTGTTAACTAATTGAAAAACTGCAACAACGTGGCACTAACATTTGTTAACTAATTGAAAAACTGCAACAACGGGGCACTAAGATTTGTTAACTAATTGAAAAACTGCAACAACGTGGCACTAACATTTGTTAACTAATTGAAAAACTGCAACAACATGGCACTAAGATTTGTTAACTAATTGAAAAACTGCAACAACGTGGCACTAAGATTTGTTAACTAATTGAAAAACTGCAGCAACGTGGCACTAAGATTTGTTAACTAATTGAAAAACTGCAACAACGTGGCACTAACATTTGTTAACTAATTGAAAAACTGCAGCAACGTGGCACTAAGATTTGTTAACTAATTGAAAAACTGCAACAACGTGGCACTAACATTTGTTAACTAATTGAAAACTGCAACAACGTGGTACTAAGATTTGTTAACTAATTGAAAAACTGCAACAATGTGGCACTAACATTTGTTAACTAATTGAAAACTGCAACAACGTGGCACTAAGATTTGTTAACTAATTGAAAAACTGCAACAACGTGGCACTAACATTTGTTAACTAATTGAAAAACTGCAACAACGTGGCACTAACATTCGTTAACTAATTGAAAAACTGCAACAACGTGGCACTGACATTTGTTAACTAATTGAAAAACTGCAACAACGTGGCACTAAGATTTGTTAACTAATTGAAAAACTGCAACAACGTGGCACTAACATTTGTTAACTAATTGAAAAACTGCAACAACGTGGCACTAAGATTTGTTAACTAATTGAAAAACTGCAACAACGTGGCACTAACATTTGTTAACTAATTGAAAAACTGCAACAACGTGGCACTAACATTTGTTAACTAATTGAAAAACTGCAACAACGTGGCACTGACATTTGTTACCTAATTGAAAAACTGCAACAACGTGGCACTAACATTTGTTAACTAATTGAAAAACTGCAACAACGTGGCACTGACATTTGTTAACTAATTGAAAACTGCAACAACGTGGCACTAAGATTTGTTAACTAATTGAAAAACTGCAACAATGTGGCACTAACATTTGTTAACTAATTGAAAACTGCAACAACGTGGCACTAAGATTTGTTAACTAATTGAAAAACTGCAACAACGTGGCACTAACATTTGTTAACTAATTGAAAAACTGCAACAACGTGGCACTAAGATTTGTTAACTAATTGAAAAACTGCAACAACGTGGCACTGACATTTGTTAACTAATTGAAAAACTGCAACAACGTGGCACTAAGATTTGTTAACTAATTGAAAAACTGCAACAATGTGGCACTAACATTTGTTAACTAATTGAAAAACTGCAACAACGTGGCAGTAACATTTGTTAACTAATTGAAAAACTACAACAACGTGGCAGTAACATTTGTTAACTAATTGAAAAACTGCAACAACGTGGCACTAAGATTTGTTAACTAATTGAAAAACTGCAACAACGTGGCACTAACATTTGTTAACTAATTGAAAAACTGCAACAACGTGGCACTAAGATTTGTTAACTAATTGAAAAACTGCAACAACGTGGCACTAACATTTGTTAACTAATTGAAAGACTGCAACAACGTGGCACTAACATTTGTTAACTAATTGAAAAACTGCAACAACGTGGCACTAACATTTGTTAACTAATTGAAAAACTGCAACAACGTGGAACTAAGATTTGTTAACTAATTGAAAAACTGCAACAACGTGGCACTAACATTTGTTAACTAATTGAAAAACTGCAACAACGTGGCACTAACATTTGTTAACTAATTGAAAAACTGCATTAACGTGGCACTAAGATTTGTTAAGTAATTGAAAAACTGCAACAACGTGGCACTAACATTTGTTAACTAATTGAAAAAATGCAACAACGTGGCACTAACATTTGTTAACTAATTGAAAAACTGCAACAACGTGGCACTAAGATTTGTTAACTAATTGAAAAACTGCAACAACGTGGCACTAACATTTGTTAACTAATTGAAAAACTGCAACAACGTGGTACTAAGATTTGTTAACTAATTGAAAAACTGCAACAACATGGCACTAAGATTTGTTAACTAATTGAAAAACTGCAACAACGTGGCACTAAGATTTGTTAACTAATTGAAAAACTGCAACAACGTGGCACTAAGATTTGTTAACTAATTGAAAAACTGCAACAACGTGGCACTAACATTTGTTAACTAATTGAAAAAATTGGCACTAAGATTGGTTAACTAATTGAAAAACTGCAACAACGGGGCACTAACAATTGTTAACTAATTGAAAAACTGCAACAACGTGGCACTAAGATTTGTTAACTAATTGAAAAACTGCAACAACGTGGCACTAAGATTTGTTAACTAATTGAAAAACTGCAACAACGTGGCACTAAGATTTGTTAACTAATTGAAAAACTGCAACAACGTGGCACTAAGATTTGTTAACTAATTGAAAAACTGCAACAACATGGCACTAACATTTGTTAACTAATTGAAAAACTGCAACAACATGGCACTAACATTTGTTAACTAATTGAAAAACTGCAACAACATGGCACTAACATTTGTTAACTAATTGAAAAACTGCAACAACATGGCACTAACATTTGTTAACTAATTGAAAAACTGCAACAACATGGCACTAAGATTTGTTAACTAATTGAAAAACTGCAACAACGTGGCACTAAGATTTGATAACTAATTGAAAAACTGCAACAGCGTTGTACTAAGATTTGTTAACTAATTGAAAAACTGCAACAACATGGCACTAAGATTTGTTAACTAATTGAAAAACTGCAACAACGTGGCACTAAGATTTGTTAACTAATTGAAAAACTGGAACAATATTTCTAAACGTAGGCTTGCATTTACATTTCTAAAAAAAAAGACAAACTAATTTTTTTTTTTTTTTTTTGGTCATAGGTTGCAAATAAATTTATTGAAATATTAATATGAGTTAAATTTTATTGAATATTTGTAGTAACAAAAAACTTGAGAAACATACATATCTGAAGGGAACATTTGACCAGTACATTTATTAACCACTGATCGCCAGGTTTATATCATTGCAAAGAAATACAAAATTCCAAATATTCTTTGCTTAAATTACAACAAACTAATAGAAAGTTGCTGAAAATGATTTGGATATTGTTCGTAACAGACTAAGAAGCTGTAACGTAAATTGATACGAAAAGACCAATCTAAACGATTAAAAAAAATACTTTTTCGATACGAGTGATGTATATGAGGTTTATGTCAAACAATCTAGTGTTTATTTACTTTTTATTGTAGATTCATAATTTTATTGCAGATACGTGATCTGGAGCGATGTTACGGCTTCAGAAATTGAAGTATGCGACCCGTGTACTATGGCAATTCTACTTTACAGGTTTGATAGCGACTCTCAGAACCTTTAGGGAATGTTAACTCAAAGTTGTTAGTTCCGGTGTGAGCTGGCCTCAAAACCGCTGAAGTAGTCTCTCTCCTGGGCAATATTCCGGTTTTATTGACCGGTCGGCCGGATGTCCCTGATCAAGGCCTAACAGCCCTACTCTTGTTTATACAAATTGTTTGTCACTCTTTATTTATTTTTTTTTATCCTGCTTTTGTGTTCGTTTGTATGCATTTCGTGTTCAGCAGCAAGCTCAACATGCACTTGTGGCAGACGATCAATCTGCTAATGGAAATTTCACAAAATCGACTCTGTCAACAGACGTTTATTACGTCAGTGTGAGGCATTTTCTTCTTTCTTTACTTTCACGACATCCTGCCCTGATGTTTGTGCATCCAAATTTTATAATTTTCTGTTAGGAAATCTTCTGTTTTTCGCTTTCTATAGCAATGGTTTTCTTTTTCTTGAACAAAGTTTTTGAATTCATCTATTCATTTAATTCTATAAGTCAGACAAGGCGAGTGTTTGCATTAACCATTTTGTAGCGTATGTTTTCTTTTAACCAATGAAACTTTTTTAGGAATCCTGGTTTGCTTACGGCTAAACTCGCTAAAGCTTGCGTCAGAACCGTATTCTTATACAGAGCAGGCACATAGGATAAATGTCACGAAAATAGAATCTTTCTGAGAGGATTTAAAGGCAAAGCTTTAAGGAAATTATCAGGAGAAACTTGAGAGAACAGAGTTTAGAAAAAAAACAACAAATCAAAGAACAGGCATGAATAAAAAACGTTCAATTTGGAAATCAAAGGAAGGAAATTGAAGTATATTGGTCACGTACAGTGCATGAAAGCAAATAGAATGCTAAGCTTCCGACTGCTCAGGTAAAGGAAACGATAAGGCCACGGACACACGGAGTCAAGCCACCCATTTTGAACTTCCAAATAAAAGAAAGGGACACATTTTTTGTATGTGGATAAATGATTCCTCTTGTTTTTGTTAAGACATTCCTGTTGCACGCTTGATGCATCTCTCAGGCCTGACTTTTTCTCTCGGGCTTCATCATGCTAGATCAGTCTTTCTCAACATTTTTTATCCTGAAGGAACCCTTGAAATAATTATCAGGTCTCTGGGAACCCCTGTATAAAAATTATTACTTTAGTGGGGTCAGTAAGTTCTAAATATAATAATTCCGTGAAATTGATTTCTTTCCACGAGGATCTGTTTATTTTAGCGTACTTATTATCCTACATTTTCTTGGTGGTATCCTCTTCCCCTCAAAGGATATCAGCAAAGGATGAACCACCACTGCAAGAGCAGGTGACTGCTTCTTGCGGGTTTCCTAACTAGGAACCAATAGCAGAGGTAGACCTATGCTCCATAGGGAGCAGAAAGATGTCTTCTTCCGCGCTCCTGACACACTTCATCTGACTCGAGGGTCTAAGATGTTATGCTCATGGGCATCGGGTGAAATTCAGAGTAAGATGAAATGGTGGGGGAATCGGAGATCGCCTGATGCTTACACCATGAGATATAAAACTGAAGGGAGATTTGATGTTATATTTCTCTCAGTTCCTGGTATTAGTTATTAGTACTAAGCTCTGGGCACCACCTATAACAGACTGGTCTAGAGGACACTCGAAGCCGTGACCTTTGTGGGCGTTACTCCACGCAAGGAACGTACTCCTAACAAGCCATTTGACTTTTGAAGAGAAGGAACTGTCAAGAAGTCAATGTGAACCAGCGTCAATTACCCCGGACCACATCAACAATTCTTTGCTGAAATGGACAGTTAGGTTGACTTAAATCGACACAGTTACTGAACTCTCAACCACTATTCCACTGAAATTGAAAATGTTCCTATGAAAAAAGCAGTTTTCTAAAAGATCATATACCCATTATTTAACTGTTTCCTAAAATGTTAACACTTTCAATTCTTTACCCCTGTTTCAACAATATTTCACAAATAAATGTACGTATATGTCAGACGACTACTTATGATATGGATTTCAATATCTACACACCTTCATACTTGGCTTGTACCACTAGAGGACGACTACAGCATACAGTAGCTGACAATAATTGACTATAACACCTTTGACAGGTAAGTTCCCTTTTTAATAACACATTGCACACAATGAAGCCCCACACGGCTCATAATACATATGAAATACACTGGCCACAAATGCCAATACAGCTTGCATTAATAACAACTTAATATGTAAGTATCATACCCACTGGTATGGCCATCCTGAATGGACATCACAATGACTTTCGCTCACCGGCGAAACTTATGTACTAGGATTAGGCAGAAACTAAATCACAACTGACTTAACATCATCGATCTACAAAAATGCCGCTAGAAAAAATACATTAACATTCTAGCAAAATGCACTACATCCAAAAATCACATGAAGAAAAAGGCCAGCACCAAATCAGAACGACGATGGCAAACTCACTACAGCAAAACGCTGACAGGGAACAAAAGAACGACCTATCCTGGTCGATAGCCAGAAAGTCAACTCACTTTTTGCGCCAGAATTTGCGTCCACTTCCTTTCCCGGTCACCTGACCAAACGGGTTTTTTTTATTCTATCAGTGTAGCCACTCACAGCGTGACCAACATAATATTTTGTCGAACATATATACTGTGACATCCAACCCCCTTAAGAAAGAAAACGAAGTTTTCTTCCACCGGAGGAGTCACGCCCAACCCCTTTCGGAGTATGGATGAACACAATGCCGAGACGGCACCTCCTCATCTACCTAGAGAATGCCAAAGTCGTCCAACACCATTGTCGTTCATGCCTTCTCTCTCTATGCACTAAACACACTATGAGCATGAACTAATCCATCCCAGGTACTTGGTAGTCGTGAAAAATAACAACGACTGTCCAAACCTGGTCTATCTAACACAACATATGTTACATATTAGTTATTCATATCTAAGCATTGATAATAAGACATAATCTCATAGTATAAACAGTCCTTTCTGCACCCTGAAAATATACCTTAATTATAACATGATTTACTCATACGTTGAGTATAACTTTATCCATAATGCCTTTATGGCATCATGACACATAAATCACATACCATAACACATTGTCATAAACATCAACTCTAATGATTATAATACATTTCTTCCATAAACCAATGTAAATACTCTCTACGGATGCTCCTGTCCCACACCAATTTCATAACCTGGACAGGACATCCGCTACAATGTTATGTACCCCATGAATTGGTAAAATAGTAAAGTTGAATTGCTACAGCAATAATGCCCAGCGTGTCAACTTAGCACTGGTGAATTTAGCCGACTGCAAAAATAGGAGTGGTTTGTGATCTGTATGGAGGAAAAAATGCGCCCCCAACAGGTATCGTGCCAGCTTAGACACCACCCAGACAATCGCAATGCACTCTCTCTCAATCGTAGAGTATCTAGTTTCTATTGGCAACAACTTCCGAATGACATACATTGTAAAGCATAACATGTTATAGCATAAACATGCATTGCAAGGAATCTCATAATCTTTACAAGTTTACAAAATCCTGATATTGATTTCAGATTAGAACTGGGGGCGTGAGTCAGACTCTAAGGTTCGGTTCGCGTCAACCGAAACACCTTACTGAACACGAACCCGAAATCTAACCCTAGCTATTGCTGGACTATTAGCAGATGGTTCTGAAGCAAGGACATATACTTCTGCCTAACTGCATTACGCGCACCCCACCTATTCGCAAAGGTCACCCGTGCCATTTTGGTATTGTCGTGGAACGACAATACCTCCACAAATCTAACTGGCGCGACCTCATCAAACACTCTTCTGAGTGTGCGCCAACTAGCACTCAGGGGAACGTTCCGCACCCAAACTGTGCGATCACTAGCTTTTGGACTCTCGTATCAGTTCCTACTGCTCCTAATCATGTCATTTGGTACTTGCCGCGAACCGCGTCTACGATGTACCTTCTGGTCATCCCCCTTGGGAGTTTGGTGATGCTGAGCTTCTGCTCCAGCCGCACCCATGGCTTTATGCACTCCCCGTACATTGCCGACGATTAAATCGGCAATCGGATCCTCAAGGACGAACGCGTTCACTCTACTCGAGAGGAACGGAATGTCCACATTAATACTCGCCTGGGGGTAAGACTCCACTTTGCCCCGAACGTGGTGCACTTTACAGTTTTGCCCGTAAGGCAGGAGTCGTCGATTCACGACCGACGCACCCCAATTGTGGTGCATCCAGTGTCCCTCAACACCCGGACTGGTCTATGCTCCACCTTGCCTTCGTGGAGGATCACCTTGCCAGTCTCATGGACTGCTGACAGACATGGTGCCGCGTGCCCGCATTGTAGCACTAACCTCTCATTCACATGGAACAGAGGGCGACACCCCGCACAGTCCTAGCTGTTGATAGTGTCTAACACCACCGCGGAATTCGCGTGTTCGATCGGGGTAGTGCATATGTCGGCATAATGACCCCTGCCACCACAATTGGTACACAGGCGCTCTTTCTTCTTCTCATCGCGTGTACTTTTGCTGGAGCTTTTCGATGACGAAGACCCCACATCAGAGTCAGAAGATCGAATCTCTGAGGAACCACTCGTCTGCTTCGGATGTTTAGTTTTATACCCAAATCGGTCTTCGTCCTGAGAGTCTTTGAAGCGTACCTGCTTTCGCGTTTGGCGCTCCTCTCCGTCGCTATTACTTTTAAATTGTCGGTTCTGCCAACTCGGCCGACCATTCCGATGGTATCGGAAATTCTCATAGTTTCCTCTACGTGGCTGACAAGGACTGTAGGGCTTCTCATACTTCTGCTCTTGGCCCCTGTCTACATTGCCTGACTGATTTCGCCAAGGATGGCGCTGAACTTTGCCGACACCGGCAACTAAGTCTTCTGGCAGACCTGACTTCTGAATGGGTTTGCCCGGGTGGGCAAGGACATAATGGTGCCTTAATTGGGCCATGGACTCAATGTCCTTTGGTTGATGTTCCTGAAAAAACGGAACCAACTCACTGGAACACGAGGACAACACTTTGTCCCGTAGCACTAAGTCTATCAAGCCATCATAGTCCTTCGTTATCCTCTCCATTTCGATCCATCTATTCAGCAGAAGTTTGATCTTCGAGATAAAATCCTCGAAGTCCTGGTCTGCGCGTGGCATCGCGTTTTTAAAACGCGTCCGGTAACCGTCAGCAGTCAAACGGAACTTCCGGAGCAACCTTTCCTTTACTTTGTCGTAATCGGCCCTTTCCTCTAACGAGAGGCTATAAAATATCTCAATCGCAGGCCCCACTAGCAGCGTCGATAACAGAGATGGCCACTGATCTCTGTCAGCCTTATAGGCCACGCTTTCGGTCTCGAATCTTTCGAGGAAGAAATCTAAGCTGTCAATTTTATCATTAAAATTCGGCAGACGCTGCCTAAAGGGACGATGAGCCCCTCCAGGAGTCGAGTTCTGACCACTCGCACCCACTTCCAATTTCTTCAATTGTATTTCCTTATCCATCGTCTTCTCTTCCAGAGCTATTCTCATCCTCTCTTTCTCTAACTCTAACTTCCAATTCTCGCTTTACCTTTTTTAGCAATTCTCGCTCTATCTTCTTTTCTCTCGTTCTCTTCTTTCATCTTCTTTTCGTGTAACTCTTTATCTTCTTTCATCTTCTTTTCTTGTAACTCTTTATCTTCTTTCATCTTCTTTTCTTGTAACTCGAATTCTTTTCTTTTTATCTCTAGCTGTTCAGCTAGAGCATCTCTTAAGGCATTCTGATTCTCGACTGAATAAAATTCAGCCTTGGCATATTCATTTAGTTCTATGCCAGTGTACCCACATTCTTTCCCAATCTGAATGAAAGCCTGTAGGTCCATGGTGTACACTCAGAATACTCACTAATATCTCTGGCTATAAATCTTTACTATGCAACTACTCAGTCGTATGTATTTCGCTTATATCACCAGGTAACTCTCTGGTTACAAAACATGCAGTAATAATAGTAAATATTGATATCACTACTCCAATATACGCATATCTATATATATAGATATATATATATATATATATATATATATATATATATATATATATATATATATATATATATATATATATATATATATATATATATATATATATGTGTAAGTATATATCAACTTTACATCTCACTGTATACACATCATCAACCTTTACCTCTTATAGTATAAATATAGTTTTACTTTGCCACTTGGCTACTGTCTCATCACTGAAAATTTGGTCTTTCTGACCACTTAGTCTCTGTGATACACTCAAACAAACTTACAATAGTCGACAGTTGTATAATAAAAACTGATGTAACTTTCTGGTGCTCTGACACCACTATACCAACTTTACAATAAATCAGCTTTTACTTCAAAGTCTGTTACTGGCACCCACACTGGTGCTATACTCAGATAATACTTCACTTACTACTAATCTTAATAATCTATGTTATGCAAGTGCTTCCTGTGGCAAAATGAGCACTACACAGATGAAAGAAACACACACACACACACACCACACTACGAAAACAAAATTCCAGTCACGAGGAACAAGATAATAGACCAAGAAGAGAAGAGGTAGATTAATATATACAATGCGTGACTGCGCACGAACGAGAACAAGGGATACCTGTAAACGTATTTACAAAATAAAAAGATGAAACAAGATAACACACCATTTAAACACAACAAAAGAATTACTGAATGTACACGTGTGGTGGATTTGATGTTAATAGATGTTATTATTATGTTTCTAGTGTACTGAATGAGGTCAGCTGTGAAGGTCCCTGATTATAACAAATTTTGGGTTGAGTTATCAGAGTACCTTTCTGCTACCACCTTATGACCTCAATCAGACCTATTCTTGACTAGTATGTATCAACTTATAGAAGTCTGTGGCTGAAAATTATGTAATATGCTAGATTACAATTTATTTGCCCTGATTCAGAATTTTCTGAGTCAGGACCAACAACAAAATGAAATTTATGGTTTTATTTACATAAATATTAATAACACACTGGATCTTCTGTCCATACAAAGGACTATTATAATCAAATTATATTTAGGTATTTTTCTAAACTGGGTGACACTGGTAACTACTGGTGGGGTGGGGTGTTGTCATCATTCCCCATCTTTATATTAGTATCTTGTGGAAAAAGTTATTGAATAATCAAAGATTTTATGTCTCTGTTAATAAAGTCAGTGGATGACCGTTGTAGTGCCGACACATAGGCACTTATCTTTATGTTGATAGTAGATATGATGCTGACAATTTCCTTTCGTTCACTCGATTGACCAGACTGACACAGTCCCTGGTGTAGTATAGTATAGTAGACCGCTTGGTCCAGTAAAGTTTCACTTTCTCTCTCTCTCAAGTAAATTCACCAGGGTCCTGGTACTACCGTAGCACCAGAACAAAAAACCCACAATTCAAAGAAATATCACAAACGTACGTTGACTTACATTAGCATTAATATGTAAGTTCAGCTTTGCCCCGGTCAAGACTGCCAAGGTTTATTATTTCACTCTAGGAACTGCTGTTCTCAACGCAGCTTGCTTTCAAAACATCTGTATCAACTGGCGACAAGCCTTTGAAAGCTTTTGCCAATATTATCAGACCGGCCCAATCAGCGAGGGTCTAGCTTTTCAATTCAAAATTTAAAAAAACAAAACTCCAAACTTCTAGGAGTGAGTCTTTAAAATACATTTAGCTTTTTTGCCTAACCAATACCCTCCTTCCTATACTCTTCTACCATCCAATCGGATTTGAATCAATCTAATGCCTCTTTTTAAACTGGTGTCCCCACTAACGTTATAAATAAATAAGCAAGACCACCAGTCTGTCCGTCTTAGTGTTCGTAGACATATAGTATTATTTCAATATCTTGGCTAATAATTAGACTACCATATATATTAAGGCATATTATTGATCAGGGGATCCTAAGCTATCTTTATATATGTTTTTTATGGCCCTAATATTTGTCGTTTAGATTTTCAGTTTTGTCACTGTTAATCGTCAATTTCAACTTTTCCAAAAGTCGGCCATCTTTCCCCCTCCTTTTCTATCATTTTTTTCATTCAAATAAACCAACTAGTTTGTGTTACGTCAGAAATACTCTACTCGGCGAGAATGGAAGTGTCTGTGTGTTTATGTATTCTGGCTTGTCCAACAGAGAGGTTATAGTATTAGTCCCGCGTGCAGAACGAAGAGGGGTTTTTGCCAAGCGTTGGTAGTATTGGCGTTAATTATTACTATCGTTTCGTTCTTGCTACTGAAAAATGTCCGAGTTACTACTAATTTCGGCGTTAAAGTTAAAATCGTACATTAATTCAGACGGTAGGTTGGTGTCACAGTTCTGGCAGATCGTTAATTGTAAGTCTCAAAACCGAAACTAGGAAAGCGGGTTAGATTTTACGGCTGGATCATTTTATAAGCATTTCCTCTGCACAAAAGGCAGCGCTCTACTGGCGTAGAGACGACTATAAGCAGACACTTACGGGCGGGTTTATTTATTATCATAGGATTTAAATCTTACTGAATTTAGCGATTATTTCACAGATTTCGCTACACACCTCCCTTCCTAAAACATGCATTCATTGCAGGTTATAATCTGTGAGATAACTTAGCGCAAATGAAGTCCTACGCGTTTTTCTGATTTTCATCATAAGGATGTCTACTCAAAAAATCGGCACCCACGTTCTGAGAGCCGGGAATATATTCAATCATAAATGAATAAGGCTGTAATAGTAATGACCATCTTAATAATCTGGCATTTTCATGCTTGGCCTGTGATAAGAATACGAGCGGCTGATGATCTGTTTGGACCACAAATGTCCTACCATACAGATAGATCTGGAATTTTTTTATAGCCCATATTAAACATTCCTTTTCACTTGTTGAATAATTTTTTTCCGCTTTGTTCAACTTGCCGCTTGCATAAGCGACTGGGTACAATTCCACTTCTTGTGAGGAGGACCTTTGCAACAATGTAGCACCTAAGCCCACATTGCTTTCGTCACTTCTCACGACAAATTCTTGATTCAAGTCAGGCAATTTCAATACCGGCCTGCAAGTGAGTTTTTCTTTTAACTCTTGGTATGCTAATTCACACTGTGCTGACCAATTAATTGTGTAGGTTGTCCTTTACGCGTTAATTCCGTCAGAGGAGCACATATAGAGTTAAAGTGTTTAATGTACTTTTGGTAAAAACCACACAACGACACAAAAGATCGCACATCTTTTTTTGTTTGTGGCCTCGGTGCTCTTTTCAATTTCTCCAGATTCTTGGGGTCAGGGGTCATGCTACCCTGATGTACGGTATGTCCCAAGAATTCCAACTCTTTACATCCAATACAACATTTTGTTGGTCTAGTAGTCAAGTTAGCCTCTCTGAGTCTATCAAACAGCATATTCAAAGAGGTAACGTGTTCCTCAAATGTTTCAGTAGCGATAAGAATATCATCAATGAAATTCGAGATGCATGGATTTTTCAGGGGATCCAACAATTTTCGCATCATCCTAGAAAACACACTCGGGGCATTTTTCAACCCAAACGGCAGCATGTTGAACTCATAATGGCCTTCCCAGCTGCTAAAGGCTAAGTAAGGTCGAACCTCAGGCTTTACAGGAATTTGATAATAGCCTTTGCTAAGATCTACCTTAGAAAAATATTTTGCCTTGTTCAGCCTGGCAAATAGTTGATTTGTATCAGGTAATGGATCCACCTGACCTTCTGTGACAGCATTCAGTTTCCTGTAATCTATGCACAGTCTATGTTCCCCAGATGGTTTTCACAACAAAACCACACTAGAGCTGTAAGGAGATTCACTGTGAGAAATAATCCCTTCTTGTAACAAATAATCTATCTCCTCTTTCAATACTTTTTCCTTAGCGAAAGGAATAGAATAGGGCCTCATACAGATGGGTGTTGGGTCTAGTAGTTTCATATCATATTCCAACAAATTTGTATGCCCCGGCTTATCCGTTAACACGTCTGTATGTTTCTCTAGGACCTTTTGAATCCGCTCCCTCTGTCCTTTTGTCAGGTTATTACTGAACTTCACCTGTGCAAACGTTTCACTGGGCTTCAGTGGATATTCAAATGAGGTGAGGGGGTAATTTTTCATTTCGGTTGCGATAGACAAGGCCATTAAGTGTGTTCCTTCCTGGATTTGCCTGTCCAGATATTTCTTCACAAGGTTCACATGATAGACTTTTTCCTTTCCCTTCTTGTCTATCTTATAATTTGTTCTGGATACCTTTTCCAAAACTGTATATGGACCTTGCCATCCGATTTGAAGTTTATTGCTGCTGCCGGGTAATAGAAGAAGCACCTTCTCCCCTACAGCAAGCTCCCTATCCTTCGCTTTTTATTATAATAAACAGCATGCTTTTTCCTGGCTTGTCTCAAATTATCATTTGCCAGTTTCGAACTAGTTTTTAAACGAGT
This sequence comes from Oreohelix idahoensis, assembly GCA_024509875.1. Lineage (NCBI taxonomy): Eukaryota > Metazoa > Mollusca > Gastropoda > Stylommatophora > Oreohelicidae > Oreohelix > Oreohelix idahoensis. Next base: position 56,813 of record JAMPIV010017349.1, read on the forward strand.
GGTCAGTTCGTTCACATATTGATATGATGAGGTAACAGTCTCTTCTGGCTTCTCATCGGTCCAAGTCCTCAACAAGGCTTCCAATGGACCTTTTATTGGCCTCCCAAATAACAGGGTTGCGGGTGCCATCCCGGTTGAATTATGTGGAACTTCCCGATACGCAAACAACGCAGCGGGAAAATATTGGTCCCACGTATCAGGTTTTTCGTGGGCCAGCTTTCTCAGGATAGAAATGAGAGTCCCATTGAACCTCTCTACGTGGCCGTTCCCCTGGGGTGATCCGGACTACATTGAAAGTGCTTGGCTTGAAATAACCTAAAAAAATTCTTCCGTTAGTTTCCCCTTGAACTGTGAGCCGTTATCAGTCAAGATTTGATGCGGGAATCCTAACCTAGTGAATATTGTAAGTAATGCCTCTGCGACATGCTTCGAATCGATTGACGACAGGGCTACTGCCTCTCCCCACATAGAACAAGTGTCCACCAGAGTAAGGATGTAACTGTTCCTCCTCTTGGTCCGAGTGAGAGGTCCCACAATATCCACTGCAACTCTCTCAAAAGGTGTTCCCACTATGGGCATTTCCCCTAGAGTTGCTGGAGCAGTCCAATGCTTTGGAGCTACTCTCTGGCATTCTGGACAGGATTTTACATATCTCTTTATATCTTCCGTTATCCCTGGCCAGAAATAATGACAAGCTATACGCTGTCCTGTAGCGCTGATCCCCATATGACCACTGAAGGGAATTGCATGTCCTAATTCCAACACTCTCTCCCGATATGAAGTTGGAAGTACCAGCTGTGCATGGCCAGTTGTCCCAGTCCCAGTCTTCCTATACAACAATTTGTTCTTCATATAATAGTTCCATTTGCTTGGAGGTGTGTAGCATTTAGATAATTTTTTAAAGCAAGGCTTGAGTGACCTGTCTTCAGCCTGTGCCTTCCTCATCTCTTCCGGATGAGTATTTATTGGTTCATCTTCTTCCTTTCTGGATTGTGAACGGGTCTGGACTGCTGCCAAGACCACAGGTCTCTTGGGATCCCCCAAGAAGACATAACGGCACCCCAATATCAGAGGGTAGATGGGTGCGTCTAGCACTGCTGCTCTGATTACTCCTTCCACATAGCGAGTTTTCACTGTTATCCTGGCAATGGGAAGTGTCATAAGTGGTATGTCCTTGGTCGCCCCTTATATCTCCACTGTTTCTGTGGTATACTGATCTGGGTTCACCAAGTGCGAACTCACAACAGAATCAAAATCCAAACCGGTATCATAAAGGTACCTAATGGTGACTCCATTACATACAACATCCTCACACACTGGGGGTGATAAGGTTCCTGCTGTCCAGTAGGTTTTACCTTTACTTCCTTTTTCCCCAACTTCATAGCAGCAAATCCAGCAGGTTTCCTAGTACAAACTTTGGTGTCATGTCCTTCCCTCTTACACCATCTACAATATAATCTACCTTGATGAAAAGGTTTTCTTTCCTCGTATTTCCTGTCAGTGAATTGTGGGTTTTTATTTTTATAATCATTGCGTGGCCTATCAAAATTTTGCTTACCCTTGTTACCTTGATCTTTGTTGTCAAATCTATTAGAGTTTTGTGGAGCCTTATAATTGTCTAGATGTTTCTTTTTGGCGCCAGCTACCTCTGCCTGGGCTGTCTGATACCTCTCAGCGACATTAAGTAATTCACCCAGCCTCTCTGCACCCTGTTCCATGAGAAACTTTCTCAAGTCTGGAGCCATGGACTCTCTCAATTGCTCAATAAGGATCATTTCTTTAAGATCTTGGGTTTTCCCCAGAGCAGTCCATTTCTCCAAGTAAGTCTCTAAACGTGCAGAGAACTGGTGATAGGTCTCACCCGACAGTACCTTAGCATTTCTAAAATTTTTCCTGTAAAATTCACCATTCTTTTCATATCTTAACAAAAGAGCCTGCTTTAACATGTCATAATTGTCTTGGTCATCCCTGCTCATTTTTGAGAAAACTTCATAAGCTGTTCCCCTAAGACTTTGGGATAACTTCAAGCTCCATCTTTCCTTTTCTAGCCCATAAGTTGTCAGTTTTGTCACTGTCAATCGTCAAATATAACTTTTACACAAGTCGCCCCCCCCCCCTCCCTGTCTCTATCATTTCTCTCATTATTTAAATAAACCAACTAGTTTGAGTGATGTCAGAATTTTACCGCTAGGAGGAAGTGGAAAACTGTCTGTGTGTTTGTCTCTGCTGGCTTTGCCCACAGCGTGTATATATTAAAGAGACCGCTTGCAGAGCGCAGAGGGGTTTTTCAAAACATTGGTCGTGTTGGCGTTAATTATTACAATCGTCTCGTTCTTACTACTGGGAAATGTCCGAATTATTACAAATTTTAGTGTTAAAGTTAACATATTACGTTAATTCAAACGCCAGTTTGGTCACACAGTTGGCAAATCGTTAATTACAAGCTTTTTCCGCCGTTTCGTGCAGCAGATCGGCGAGATGTTAAAATGTTTATTGTACGTTTCTGAACCGAAACTAAAAGCGTGTTAGATTTTTACGGCGGGTCATTTTCTTAGCATTCCCACTGCACAAAAGGCAGCGCTGTACTGGCGTCGAAGATGAAAATAGTCAGACACCTGAGGGCTGGTGTATTTATTATCATAGGACTAGAATCTTACTGAAATAAGCGATTATCTCACAGATTTCGCTACAAGGAGACAGAGGAAGATTGGGGGGAGGGGCAGGTAGGACAGGAGTGGAGGAGGACTTTTTGTTTCTACCTCATGGGCTTCTTAGACTGCAAAGGATTGATGATGTTAACATATGTTTGTGGGCTGCATTTATGTGGACTATGTCTGGGTTTGGATTAGTCTTTCTATGTGAAATGTGTGTATGTCTTTGTATGTTCTTGTCTGCTAGAATCTTCTCTATGTGAACTTTAAGTATGTGTTTGGGTTAGTATTTTCTAGGTGAAGTATGTGTTTGTGTTGTAGAATCTTCTATGTTTGTTTTTGTCTTCTAGAGTTTCCTTTGTGTAATGATATGAATAGAGGGCGAAGATGCCCAGCTGTTCTCACGTTTCTTCAGGAGATCAAGCAACTGACCCGATACAGAACTCAGCAGTGTAATAGAAAAAGAAAACATACATGAAAGAATGAAAGAGAAATAAAGACATTAAGGAAGAAAGAAAAGAAAGACAGACGAAAAACAGTGAGAAAGAATGAAATCAGAAAGAAAGAACTAAAGAATGAAAAAAAGACAGACAGAATAAAGGGCGTTCTAATAAATTAAATTTCCAGTTTCTTCACACGCATAACTTGTTTTTTTTTTCAAGCTGCTAGAAGATAAAAAGGTAATCAATTGTATTTGTAATTGAAATTATAGAGCCTCTCACCTTCTGTTTTATAACTTCTCCTGCAATCTCCTTATTTTTATCTTTCTCCCCCACACACTCTGAAAACAGAGCACAATTTTGCACACTGTTTGCACGTCTTCTTCTAGTTATTAAGAACTAAAAAATCACTGCATACGAATACAATGCTGGACCAGAACTTCTCCAAAATTGACCAATGCGTTTATAGTCAGTTCCATCGAAATCCTTTGCTGATATATCACAATCATTCTTCATTTTCCTTTTCGCTCACTGCAGTTGCCCACCCCCCACCCCCCGCCCCTTTTTCCAGGAAGCCTTCACAAGCTGTTGGAGCAGTGGTTTCTGTATATACTTGTATTTGTTTGACATGTTTAGGTTGTCAATCCCATGCACAAGCTCATGTTAGTCGCCGATATATACAGATACAGGAAAGAAGAAATAAATCTTTGCAGCTAGCTATCTACTCAACTAAACATGTTCAGTTGGTATTCGTTATCATCTTTTCTGTTTTTGTTGTTGTTTATTTTTTGCTCCAGATAGAGCATCAAGCTACACCTGCATTTGGTCCCTTGCAAGAAGCTGCACCAAAGTATTCAGATGCTCTTTTAGAAGTGAGTTCTGTAGCAATTTGTTTTATATGTTGATATTATCATGCACAACATCATGTTAGTCTTCAACGACGTGCTTCAGAGATCAGTAGTTATGTTTCTTGGCAGACCCATAGGTACTACACGGTGCATTTCCCTTCCCAAATATCACTCTAACCTTTTTGCTCCGTAGCTGCCTTAATCAATTTATGCACTGCAAACTCTACATTCAGTAATCACTCAAGAATATAAGTCTATTCCAAATTCTATTTTCTACATTCTTTCAAAATAATTTGTTCACTGAAGCTTCTTAGATTCTCAGCCACATGGCAACCAGTTTCTACCAGGGTTGTGGAGTCAGCCCAAAAAATTTCCGATAGCGACTCATACATTTTAGAAACTGCTGTTTTGTTTTAAAACTAGTGATATGACATAAAATTGTGCACTTATGTGTAGTTATATGAATAAGTATGGAATGTGTAGGGATAAATGAATACGCGGCTTTCGTAGACTACATTTTAAACTATTCAGTCATACAGTAATACAAAATAACAAATCATCCACAACTGCACACACACAAATAAATATTTTAAAAAAGTTAGTTGCTTATCCTTTACAGGACGTGGCAATCAACCCCAGCTTTTATTGGCTGTTTGTGATTTTTCTAGGCAATTTTTTTCATTCAGTAGTTTGCCATTGCTAAATAAATATTAGACAAACATAAAGGTATGTTTTCAGGCACTCGAAAGAAATAAAGAAGTAGAAAACTAGACAACAGAAAAACAACAGACGTGAGTGGCTTACCCAGGACCCGAACCCAGGACCCCCCGTGCGACAACCCCGCCCAGTTATGCAAGCGAATCACACTATCCTCCCTGCCATCTAGGTATCACCAATATTTATTTACTGTTTACAGGCCTCGGGTTTCCCTTTCTTAAGTGTTATGAATGTTTACAAACACAAAAATGAATGTTTTCCCAAATTCCATGAGGCAAAGTACAGTAGTTTCATTTTAACAATGACGGGAAAATTGACAGTGTATATAGTTTATTTGGTAATTTCCTATTACTCGTACCTTTTTTGCTCCGCAGTGAATATGTGTAGATATCTCTTGTTTCGTAGCAGTTAGGTTTAGGATTAGGGTTAACACTAACCTTAACCCAAACCCTAATCCTAACCCTAAACCTAACCCTAACTGCTACGAAAGAACAGTTAACTAACTACACATATTCACTGCGGAGCAAAAAGGTACAAGTAATAGGAAACTACCATGATAATAAACTATCTTGTGTGCATTTTTTAAATGTGCCAACAAATTTACAATTGTGATAAAAACTTGGTATTTATGAGTAGAAGCAACTGACATTTTCCTATATTATGTAAAAATGGATGTACTTTAACAAGAAAGTGGCTTTAAAATGTTATTTCACATTTTTTTAAAGCCCTCCTCTCCCTTACATGGATCAAACGTGGATCTGCCTTGACTTAAGTCTCGTAAAATTCGGAGTCGGGACTTTCTTTTTTACCAACTCCGACTTCACTAAAAAATGACCGACTGGACGACTCCGACTGTACAGCCTTGGTTTCTACCATTCGTATTCTTGTAATAACATGATATAAATGATGACACCAGACGAGTTGTAGGAACCACATCCTGCATCAAGTACGCAGACTACAGCACCCGTCTTCGTCTCACGCCATCATTGAAACGACACAAGTAACAGTAAGTAAGATAAAGTAACCACATTATTCCACTCTATTTTCTAGTTTTTTCTCTCAAATCAGTTTCTATTTACTGAATTATCACAGCCATATTTGTGTATTCTAATTCACGGCTGCTAGATTGTATCAGTCTTCTTGTCATCTTTAGGTATTTGCGTCTTGCTTGCTCAACCATGAATGTCAAATCCAGTTTCTCACTTCTAGACGCCAACCCCGTTAATGGCTTTCTTTTTATTTTCCTATCTTTTTTATTATTATTCTTAATCAACCCTGGAAATTAGATTCTTAAAACTGTACTGTGTTTACCGCCTATTGTGCCGAGTCTTTAAATCATCAAAAAAAGCGTGTAAAGCTATAAAGGATTTAGAGATCCGGACTATCTCATTTTTTCACTGTTTAGTTTGGTTTGGTTTTGGTTTTTTCTTTCTTCTTCTTCTTTGTTCGTCCTGAACAGGACGTTGGTTGCATTGTGTCCGTTTACAGCAAAGCTGCGATACTTGCGCCTTTCGGCCGACACATCCGACTTCAGCACAGCATTTTTGGGACCGGGTTAGCCTTCCCTCTTCGATCCCTACTCACTCAGCCAGACTGCAGTGATGCAGCCTGTTTCCAGGACCACCACTTGGAGGTGAAGTAGGGTCTTGGTCAGCTCTGGTTCGCTGACCCTGACGCAAGCAGTCAAGATAATGGGTCGCTGACCTCATTCCTCACTGTTGACGCGTCTTATGTCCCGGTTTTTGTTTTAAGGACCATTTCCATTGCACATGAACAAATCCATCAGTGCTCCAATCTCCTCCCTTAGATCAAGGAAATTGTCAGCATAGTCCACGAACTCCGTAGCACTGGCGAGGATCCCAATGTTTGTATACAGGAATCACGCATTGTATAAAATATTTTTGTGACGGGTAGGTTTTCATAATTGTGAAAATATTGCCAGGGAAGCGGTCTACTCTTTACGATTTCCAATGGCCGAGGGATTTTTAACGTGCTGTTTATTCTGCATTAAACTACTTTTAAACTGTACCCAGCATTGTATAGCAATCTGTCATACCAACTCCTGTGGGTTTATCATCAAGTGATTCGCCCATGTGTTACCGGGGCCCTAAAGGGAAGAAATCTCATCATATAAAACTAATTGCTTCAGAAACTACCAATACAGGCACCCGTGAATGCTTTGGTGCAGGCTTCCTGCATGGGAACCTCCTTCAGTTCTGGTTGCTTGCTCCATAGGAGCAAAAAGAGGATTGATGATAATTGGACTATTCATGCCCTGAAAATGTGACTAGGAATGGAAATTGGTTACTCTAGGTTCTTAATTCAGGGCACCAGTTTTGGACCTGGTATAAGGACCTCGTACGCATTACAGGGCATACATTGAGGAAACCAATTGATATCATTACAACTCAAGAGCAAAGATGATACCGTGAATCGAACCCGGGACCTATTATGCTAAAGACCAGCGCCCTAACCATTTTGTCGATATATATATATATATATATATATATATATATATATATATATATATATATATATATATATATATATATATATATATATATATATATATATGTAGTGGTTTTGATGGTATTGTATGGTTGTTATGTTACCTAGGGTGCTGTATGAGGTCAGCTGTGAAGGCTCCTGAGATAAAAGTTTATGTGAATTACAGAAGGCCCTTCTTACTACCACTACGACCTCAAATAGATCTCTTTTACTATCATGAATGTAGCTACGTTAAAAGTCTAGGGTACTGAAATGTAATGTGTTGTAATAGAATATACAAACACACACAGGTAATTAATAAGTCTAATAATATTAATAAAATCTATAACACACTGAACTAACTCAGACTGTTTTAGTTTTGAGTTTAACAATTTTTTTCTAAATTTATTAGTTCTGAACCAATGTTTTATTTTGGTCAGAACATATGAAATGTTATGTAGTTATAAATGGAATGCATAGATATATGGCATAATAAAATGGTATTTGTGTACATAGGTATTTTATAAGACTGGTTAATCTTAATAATATTTCTACTGTCTCTGGGAAACTATTACTGGATGTGCTGTTGGGGGGGGGGGGGGGGGGTCATCACTCCCACTCTGTGATTACAACGAGCTTTGTCCATTTACTTATAGACTGTAGTAAATGTTATATTTCCCAAGAATTCCGTCTATATTTGATAGGGGAAATATTTATGGTGGTTTTAAATACTGGTGAATCTTTAGCAGGCCACGTATTCACTCATCTTGTCTGTGAAGATCTGATACTGGATTTCTGTGGCCCCCTCCTCTCTGTAGCTGGAATACACTGCTAGGCTGCACCGACCCAAACGTTAGGCGGCACACACATCTGCTTGTGTATTCTTGCTTAAGTATGTGGCACTACCTTTAGTGCCACAACAGAAACTCACAATTCTGAAACAAAATTTGTGCCATGTGTCAGTACTCTATCTACTGCACCACTCTTACACACAGCACAACACAACCACATTACACAGAATGGGTCAGATCTCTCTGACCAACATAGCACATCTTACCCAGTTGCTTTCATATAGTATCAGTTCCCCAAGACTGCATTGCATCTGATATATGTTCAATAGTTTCCTCTTTCCTTCAATAAGATAGGTGATATGTTCCCACTGATCTCAATAATAGATCCGCCTTCCATAGTCTTAGTTAGGCGTCCATATATTTTTTGTTGGTCTCTAGACCCTGAACTTGGGCTGGGGACCTAGAGCGAGCACTTACTTGTCGTAATCATTTTATATGATATGGCAGTATCAATCACTCAAAATATTTAAAATATACAAGATAAATGCTTTCATTCTTACCAGAATTCAGAATTGAGAACACAGTTAATTCTAGCAAAACTCAGCTGAGCTGCTGGCTATAGTATGGCGTCCCACTAATTGTATATAATATCTTCTGGGAAAAACACCACTGGAAATAACTGACTGTGTCCCTGGACAGACTTATGTCAAATGGCAAAAATGCGCGTCTCTATCCCGCTAATATGAATACATTTGTCCAATCACAGACTTCCCCTCCAACTTTTTTCAAATCTCAAACCAAAAGTCAAATTTCAGTCAGATCTCAGTCAAGTATGTATTATTGTCTGTTCGTCCGTCTGTCTCTACTTGGTTTTTCACAAAACACACTTGTTTCTTGGACCAACTACACGCAACACCCTACACAAATCTGCCTCCTAAGTTATTTTTAGCCACAATTCTCCAACCTTCCCCCTCTCGTTCATTGCAGCTAGATTTTTGCATTTCCGTGTCTCAAGGACGAAAATTTGAAACTTTAGTGAAAGTGTGCACAACAATACTGTCGCTAGTCTGATGTGAACAATACAGTCTTTTGTCATTATCTTCCTTGTTATCTGTCTGTCTGTATAAATGAAAGTATATTATTTCTCTGCTTAAGATGGGCTATCAAACTAGCTAGGTTTTATATTCATAACTTTATTATTAAGAAAAACATATTTTTTCTCAAGGTTAGTTTTTGAAATTTGTTTTCGAACCTTCTCCACGGCGTTTGCCGCTGAATTCAAATAAAACAACCAAGTACCGTAAAACGTCCAAGATATGACTGTTTCAAATAAGAGCTAAGGTCTTTTCTGTCCATTTCCTTACATTGTGTTAACTAGTGGCGTGATTTTTTATTCTTAAACTACAACTTGCGTCTTTTTGCCCTTTAGGTTCAAACACGTGTTCAGTCATATTTTTCCTTTTTTATATCTCCGTGTCCCTCCCGTCTACAAGGGTACCGTTTCGTCTGCACGTCTAACTAGTTAGTTTGAATGGCGGTAGGAAATGCGGGCATGGGCGAGCATGTCTCCTAGTATCTTACGCCTTATTTTTATCCCTACAATGTTATCTTTATAATTGGAGATATTTTAACGTTGTATCACGGTAAATTCATCACACATCTCCCCACTTGAGAACATGCACTACGGCAAGTTCCAAAACCAGTGATACACATAGATAAAATTAATCTCACGCCTGTCAACTACTCTAATTTTGATCACAGGGGTGCCGACTAAGGAAATCTGCACCGACATTCAATGACCCTGGGATGTATTCGATAATAAAATTATAAGGTTGTAACAATAACGACCATCTCAACAATCTTGCATTTTCATGCTTAGCCTGAGATAAGAACACTAGGGGCTGATGATCCGTCTGGACCACAAAAGTCCTACCATACAGATAGATTTGGAACTTTTTTATCGCCCAGATTAACGCTAAACATTCTTTTTCGCTTGTGGAATATCCTTGCTCCGCTTTATTCAATTTGCGGCTTGCATAAGCGACTGGGTTCAGTTCCCCATCGGGTGAAGATGACCTTTGCAACAGAGCCGCCCCGAGGCCTACATTACTTGCATCTGTTCTCACCACAAAGTCCTGTGTCAAATCAGGCAATTTGAGAATAGGCTTGCTAGTGAGTTTATCCTTTAACTCTTGGAAAGCCAATTCACATTGCGCAGTCCAAACAATTTTATCTGGATGTCCCTTGCGAGTCAGATCAGTCAGAGGAGCACATATAGAGTTAAAATTTTTGATATATTTTTGGTAAAATCCACATAACGACACGAATGATCGCACGTCCTTTTTTGTTTGTGGTCTAGGTGCTCTCTGCAATTTTTCCAAGTTCTTGGGGTCAGGGGTCATGTTACCCTGATATACAGTGTGTCCCAAGAATTCCAACTCTTTGCATCCAATACAACATTTTGTTGGTCTAGCAGTTAAGTTCGCTTCCCTAAGCCTATCAAATAACATTTTCAGAGAGTTAATGTGTTCTTCAAATGTCTCTGTGGCGACGAGAATATCATCCATGAAATTCGTGATACATGGGTTATTCAGGGGATCCAACAATTTGCGCATCATCCTTGAAAATACACTCGGAGCATTTTTCAATCCGAATGGTAGCATGTTGAATTCATAATGTCCTTCCGAGGTGCTAAAAGCTAAATAAGGTCTAACTTCAGGCTTCACTGGAATCTGGTAATAGCCTTTACTAAGATCCACCTTCGAAAAGTATTTTGCCTTGTTTAATCTGGCAAATAACTGTTTTGTGTCTGGTAAGGGATCCACTTGTCCTTCTGTGACAGCATTCAGTTTCCTGTAATCTATGCACAGTCTATGTTCCCCAGACGGTTTTCTCAACAAAACTACACTGGAGCTAAAAGAAGATTCACTGTGTGAAATAATCCCCTCCTTCAACAAATAATCTATTTCTTCTTTCAATGCCTTCTCCTTCGCGAACGGAATAGAATAGGCTCTCATACAGATTGGGTTTGAGTCTACCAGTTTCATGTCATACTGTAGCAAATTTGTATGTCCTGGTTTATCTGTTAATACATCTGTATGTTCCTCCAGAACCTGTTGAACTCTCTCCCTCTGATTTTTTAGTCAGGTGCTTACTGACTTTTACTTGTGCAGCTGTCTCACAGGGATGTAATGGGTATTCATGTGAGGTGAGTGGTTCCTTTTGCATTTGAGTTGCGATAGCCAAGGTCAGTAAGGGGGTGCTTTCCTGGAGTGGTCTGTCCAGATACTTCTTTAAAAGGTTTACATGATAAACTTTCTCCTTCCCCTTTTTGTCAATTTTATAATTTGTTCTAGACACCTTCTCTAGAACCGTATATGGACCTTGCCATCCAATTTGTAATTTATTCTGGCTGCCGGGTAGTAGAAGAAGCACCTTCTCTCCCACAGCTAATTCTCTGTCCTTTGCCTTCCTATTAAAATACGCTGCATGTTTCTTCCTGGCTTGTCTCAAATTATCATTTGCCAGTTTCCATCCAGCTTTCAGACGAGTGGTCAGTTCGTTCACATATTGATACGATGAGGTAACAGTCTCTTCTGCCTTCTCATCTGTCCAGGTCCTTAATAAAGCTTCCAATGGACCTTTTATTGGCCTCCCAAATAGCAGGGTTGCGGGAGCCATCCCGGTTGAACTATGTGGTACCTCCCGATACGCAAACAACGCGGCGGGCAGAAATTGATCCCACAGATCCGGTTTTTCGTGTGCCAGCTTCCTCAGGATAGAAATGAGAGTCCCATTGAACCTCTCTACCTGGCCGTTCCCTTGTGGATGGTACGGACTACAGTGAAAGTGTCTGGCTTGAAATAGCTTAAAAACTTCTTCCGTTAGTTTCCCCTTGAACTGTGAGCCATTATCAGTCAAGATTTGATGCGGGAATCCTAATCTTGTGAATATTGTAAGTAGTGCCTCTGCTACATGTTTTGAATCAATTGATGGCAGGGCTACCGCCTCTCCCCACATAGAACAAGTGTCCACCAGAGTAAGGATGTAACTGTTCCTCCTCTTGGTCCGAGTGAGAGGTCCCACAATATCCACTGCAACCCTCTCAAAAGGTGTTCCCAGTATGGGCATTTCCCGTAGAGTTGCAGGAGCAGTCCAATGCTTTGGAGCTACCCTTTGACATTCTGGACAGGATTTGACATATCTTTTTATATCCTCCGTTATCCCTGGCCAGAAGTAATGACAAGCTATACGCTGTCCTGTGGCGCTGATCCCCATGTGACCACTGAAGGGAATCGCATGCCCGAGTTCCATCACTTTATCCCTATATGAAGTGGGAAGAACTAGCTGGTTGTGACCATTTGTTCCAGCTCCGGCCTTCCTGTATAATAGTTTGTTCTTCATAAAGTACTCTCCCTTGCTTGGAGGTGTGTGGCATTTGGGCAATTTTTTAAAACATGGCTTGAGTGTCCAATCCTCAGCCTGCGCCTTCCTCATCTCCTCTGGATGAGCATTTATAGGTTCCCCTTCTTCCTCCTTTTTCTGTGACCTGGTCTGCACTGTCGCCATGATCACAGGTCTCTCGGGATTCCCCAAGAAGACGTACCTACACCCCAATATCAGAGGGTAGATTGGTTCATCTATCACTGCTGCTCTGATTTCTCCTTCCACATAGCGAGTTTTCACCGTTATCCTTGCGATGGGAAGTGTCATGAGTGGTATGTCCTTAGTCGCCCCTTGTATTTCCACTGTTTCTGTGGTATACTGACTTGGGTCCACTAGGCTAGACTTCACGACTGAATCATAATCCAAACCTGTATCATATAGGCACCTTATGGTGACCCCATTACAAATAACATCCTCACAAACTGGGGGGTGATAAGGTTCCTGCTGTCCATTAGGATTAACCTTTAATCTTTGAGTCCCCGACTTCATTGCAGCAATCTTTGAAGGTTTCCTTTTACAAAATTCGGTGTTATGGTTGTCCTTCTTACACCATTTACACCATCTCTTTCCTTGGTTAAACGGTTTTCTTTCGTTATATTTTTGATCATTGAACTGTGAGTTTCTGTCATGATAGTCATTTCTTGGCCTATCAAAGTTTGTCCTGCCTTTATTACCTTGTTCTCTGTTATCAAATCTACTAAATTGCTGTGGAGCTTTAAAATTTTCTATGTGCTTCTTTTTAGTGCCACTTACCTCTGCCTGGGCTGCCTGATACCTCTCAGCGACATTTAAAACCTCTCCCAACCTCTCTGCACCTTGTTCCATGAGAACTTTTCTCAAGTCTGGAGCCATAGACTCTCTTAATTGCTCTATCATGATCATCTCTTTAAGATCTTGGGTCTTCCCCAGAGCAGTCCATTTCTCCAAATAGGTTTCCAGTCTGGCAGAGAATTGGTGGTATGTCTCCCCAGACAACAGCTTGGCATTTCTAAATTTCTTACGGTAAAATTCACCATGTTTTTCATATCTCAATAACAAAGCCTGCTTTAGCATGTCATAATTGTCTTGGTCTTCTCTATTCATTTTAGCAAAGACTTCATAAGAAGTACCTCTCAGTCCCTGGGATAACTTAAGACTCCACCTCTCTCTCTCTCTCTAACCCATATGTAGTAGCTAATAATTCAAATCTACTGAGGTACCCCTCGATGTCATCGTCTTTCTCAACAAAATGGTCTAAATGAAACCCCATAGCTGAGGTTGAGGCTCCCTGACTAGGCGTAGCATCTGAGGCAAAAGGGCTGGCACCATTTTCAGGAGCATGGCCTTGTAATTCCAGCTCCCTTAGTCGTAATTCGTGCTCCCTTTGCAACCTTCTATCTTCTGCCTCCCTTTCGGCAATCAATCTTTTTTCTTCTGCCTCCCTTTCGGCAGTCAATCATTTTTCTTCTGCCTCCCTTTGCTGTCGTTTTTCTTCTGCCTCCAATGCCTTTGCCTCTTTGTCAGCCTCAATCTGCAACCTCTTAAGTTCTTTATCAGCCTCAATTTGTAACCTCTTCTCTTCAGCTAACCTCCTATCTTCCCTTTCAATATACTTGTCACATTCAGAAGTTACATACTGAATTAAAACCTGACCCTCTATATTCATCTCCTTCACCGTTAGCACAGCAGCCGATCTAAATTTTGCCAGGTCAGCCATCATACAAAATAACAATGACCAAGGTAAATCTAATTATATATAATGGCCAAGGTAATTCTAATTAATTAATGACCAAGGTAATTCTAATTATATATAATGGCCAAGGTAATTCTAATTATATATAATGGCCAAGGTAATTCTAATTAATTAATCAACTAATTACCACTGGCTGTGAAGATTCACCAACTTTTATTTTCCCCTTTTGTATTTTAAGGGACACTTTTTAAATTTATACAATCTGTCCCCACTGGTTTAATTCTCCCACCAGGAGATCCTAATATCTTTGATAAACTAAATATCCCGGACGAGCCCCCAATATTTGTAGTGGTTTTGATGGTATTGTATGGTTGTTATGTTACCTAGGGTGCTGTATGAGGTCAGCTGTGAAGGCTCCTGAGATAAAAGTTTATGTGAATTACAAAAGGCCCTTCTTACTACCACTACGACCTCAAATAGATCTCTTTTACTATCATGAATGTAGCTACGTTAAAAGTCTAGGGTACTGAAATGTAATGTGTTGTAATAGAATATACAAACACACACAGGTAATTAATAAGTCTAATAATATTAATAAAATCTATAACACACTGAACTAACTCAGACTGTTTTAGTTTTGAGTTTAACAATTTTTTCTAAATTTATTAGTTCTGAACCAATGTTTTATTTTGGTCAGAACATATGAAACGTTATGTAGTTATAAATGGAATGCATAGATATATGGCATAATAAAATGGTATTTGTGTACATAGGTATTTTATAAGACTGGTTAATCTTAATAATATTTCTACTGTCTCTGGAAAACTATTACTGGATGTGCTGTTGGGGGGGGGGGTGTCATCACTCCCACTCTGTGATTACAACGAGCTTTGTCCATTTACTTATAGACTGTAGTAAATGTTATATTTCCCAAGAATTCCGTCTATATTTGATAGGGGAAATATTTATGGTGGTTTTAAATACTGGTGAATCTTTAGCAGGCCACGTATTCACTCATCTTGTCTGTGAAGATCTGATACTGGATTTCTGTGGCCCCCTACTCTCTGTAGCTGGAATACACTGCTAGGCTGCACCGACCCAAACGTTAGGCGGCACACACATTTGCTTGTGTATTCTTGCTTAAGTATGTGGCACTACCTTTAGTACTGCACCACTCTTACACACAGCACAACACAACCACATTACACAGAATGGGTCAGATCTCTCTGACCAACATAGCACATCTTACCCAGTTGCTTTCATATAGTATCAGTTCACCAAGACTGCATTGCATCTGATATATGTTCAATAGTTTCCTCTTTCCTTCAATAAGATAGGTGATATGTTCCCACTGATCTCAATAATAGATCCGCCTTCCATAGTCTTAGTTAGGCGTCCATATATTTTTTGTTGGTCTCTAGACCCTGAACTTGGGCTGGGGACCTAGAGCGAGCACTTACTTGTCGTAATCATTTTATATGATATGGCAGTATCAATCACTCAAAATATTTAAAATACCGTATACAAGATAAATGCTTTCATTCTTACCAGAATTCAGAATTGAGAACACAGTTAATTCTAGCAAAACTCAGCTGAGCTGCTGGCTATAGTATGGCGTCCCACTAATTGTATATAATATCTTCTGGGAAAAACACCACTGGAAATAACTGACTGTGTCCCTGGACAGACTTATGTCAAATGGCAAAAATGCGCGTCTCTATCCCGCTAATATGAATACATTTGTCCAATCACAGACTTCCCCTCTAACTTTTTTCAAATCTCAAACCAAAAGTCAAATTTCAGTCAGATCTCAGTCAAGTATGTATTATTGTCTGTTGGTCCGTCTGTCTCTACTTGGTTTTTCACAAAACACACTTGTTTCTTGGACCAACTACACGCAACACCCTACACAAATCTGCCTCCTAAGTTATTTTTAGCCACAATTCTCCAACCTTCCCCCTCTCGTTCATTACAGCTAGATTTTTGCATTTCCGTGTCTCAAGGACGAAAATTTGAAACTTTAGTGAAAGTGTGCACAACAATACTGTCGCTAGTCTGATGTGAACAATACAGTCTTTTGTCAATATCTTCCTTGTTATCTGTCCGTCTGTATAAATGAAAGTATATTATTTCTCTGCTTAAGATGGGCTATCAAACTAGCTAGGTTTTATATTCATAACTTTATTATTAAGAAAAACATATTTTTTTCTCAAGGTTAGTTTTTGAAATTTGTTTTCGAACCTTCTCCACGGCGTTTGCCGCTGAATTCAAATAAAACAACCAAGTACCGTAAAACGTCCAAGATATGACTGTTTCAAATAAGAGCTAAGGTCTTTTCTGTCCATTTCCTTACAATGTGTTAACTAGTGGCGTGATTTTTTATTCTTAAACTACAACTTGCGTCTTTTTGCCCTTTAGGTTCAAACACGTGTTCAGTCATATTTTTCCTTTTTTATATCTCCGTGTCCCTCCCGTCTACAAGGGTACCGTTTCGTCTGCACGTCTAACTAGTTAGTTTGAATGGCGGTAGGAAATGCGGGCATGGGCGAGCATGTCTCCTAGTATCTTACGCCTTATTTTTATCCCTACAATGTTATCTTTATAATTGGAGATATTTTAACGTTGTATCACAATATATATATATATATATACATATATATATATATACATATATATATATATATATATATATATATATATATATATATATATATATATATATATATGTATATATATATATATATATATATATAGATATATATAATGTGTTCTCTGTCATCCACTACTTCCTTTTCCTTCAATATTTCTCTGTTGTCACAATACACCAAGCTGTCTTCTACTCAAAAAGAACTTATCATATAAGTAATAAGCTTCCTTTGCGCCCTGCTTCTTTCCGGACACCTCGATAGCTCTTTGTAGCTGGCCATAGTTAATTCTTTCAGTGATTACCCCACAGCTCCCCACGGAGCAAAGATCTTGCACCCAGCATATATAATGACCTCGTGTCGCCTGCTGGTACATCAGGGACAATGAAGGACTCTTCCAATAACATATATTAGTGGCATAAAATATTATTCACTTTATGGAACGCTAGTTTTGGGCGACCTCATCTATTCTTCATCGATGTCTGCGCCGGATTATTCATTAGGCCTACTAGACACGGGCCTAGGGCCCCAGGCTTACAGGGACCCCCGCGAAAAAGCAGCGGAGTCATAATGCACATAACTCTACAGCAATAGCACGTGCACGATAGTACACTCGTGCGTGCAGGGTAATAGTATCTGTACAACCTCATATTGTAAAATCATGTAAAACAAATCGCTACAGAAGCCACAGCTGCAAGAACCTGGGAATACCTTGTGTATTCTCCCAGGAAAGGTGATCGGCTGCAATAGTGGATCCATGCTCTATAGAAAGTGAACAGGAAAATGATGATAATCTATCATTTACCGTCAACTGATTTTGACTTACGGTGTATCTGGCACAAAAACTAAATTAATAAATCCAGAATTGTTTCTTAGATTTTCTTGTTACATTCTGCTGTGATCTTTCACGCGGAATGTTGCAATATTGATTTAACCTCGGCGTACTAAAATCTCAGGAATAACAATTGTTTATTTTTTCACGCCTGCCGTTAAATCTGGACGTGACGGAAAGGAAATTACTTCTGTAGCAGTAAACACGTGTATATTTATTTCTGTTGTTGTTGTTTAACTAGGGCTGCTGAGCTTCTTGCTCTTTAGCAGCCAATACCAAGTTGAAGACTCCTCGATATTATCTACATTGTAGATATATGCTTTTCCTGTGGCTTTTCTGCCATTCCGAAACGTGTTTAAAGAGTTAAGTCATTAGCTCCAGTATCTCAGCTTGGTTTGCATTTAAAGGATCGACACATCTGGTCCCAAGCTAAGATTAAGTAGTGTGTGGCTTACTCTGCATTCCCCGCCATCCAAGGGGCTCTCCAACTATGCAGAGCTAAAATATTGTACTCTGGTTCTGGACTCTCCCAAGGAATTGTCACGTCCTGCACAGAGCCACTTCTCAGCTTCCCCTGCCTATCACTTCGTCCATAGTGAGATCCTTCTGCATGCAGTCAACCTAGTCAAAGAATCACGCGTGGGGCTCAAGTGTCTTTTCTTAGCTTAGGGTGCTATGATGGATTCTGGTACTTGTTCTTCTTGTTTATGTAGCAATATCTACTTTACCCAGAGGCGAATCTACTATGAATCTATTGAAACTTGAGCTTCGGGGCCCCCCAGTCCAGTTTTGTCTCTAAAACCTTTCTGTCCCATCCCCCAACACTTTTTTTATTAAGGGGGACCCGTTCAAGATTTCAAGCTTCATGGTCCCCTAAAGGTAGATCCGCCACTGACTTTACTTACTTATTTTTTCAGGGGGGAGGGGGGGGGGGGGTGAGGTGAGACGGGGGGACGGTGAGAGAGCTGACATTGTTGTTCTTGAGCCAAGTGTGTCGTATTGGTTGTGGGAACCCGTGTTATGTAGGGTATCTGAAGCATTGGTGATTCATCCTCCTTGTGATCTTCCTCGTGCTCCAAAGCTAGATGGTATACTGTCAGAGCCGGATTAACGTAGTAGCACAAGTAGCATATGCTACGGGCCCCGCGCTTTTAGGGCCCCGCGCCAATAAATATGTACATAATTTTTTGGTCATCTTCTAATACGAGCGTTGATGGGAAGAAGCGAAGCTCCTGACCGGGTTGGAAGGAAAGTCCACTGACCCCCCAGCCTCGCAATGACATGTCATTGGGCCAAAAGAGCTGGAAA
The DNA here is from genome assembly GCA_024509875.1 of Oreohelix idahoensis. Classification (NCBI taxonomy): domain Eukaryota; kingdom Metazoa; phylum Mollusca; class Gastropoda; order Stylommatophora; family Oreohelicidae; genus Oreohelix; species Oreohelix idahoensis. The sequence goes on from JAMPIV010017349.1 coordinate 75,650, forward strand.
GCTCGAGTACCGCTGGTTAGAGAGAAGAAAAAAAAAATACGAGCGTTAAACCAATGATCTTGTGATTTATGCCATCTTTAGCGCCTTTTCATTTGGTGTCACGAAATTGTGAGAGAAAGAGCATAAGAGGGTGACTTAGTGTGACTCTTCGTTATTTTAATCTTAACTGTTTGCGGACGGAAGCCATTTAAGTGGCATTGAAAATTTGGTCACGTTTGGACGGAAGCCACTTTTTTGGCTCTATGCGACTGCCCCTCTAATTTTGTTTCGTTCTTTGTGAAATGAATTTGCATTAACAATAAAAACTAGAATTTAGGAAACGGAAACTTCCTGTTTTAATTGAGGTATACGGCGTGCTCGCACTCTCTTTCGATCTTGATTAAAATTTCTTGATTTGTAAGGTTTAAAAACTCACAAAATGAGCAGTAGACACAGAGATATTGGACGTAATTATGCTTCTGGAAGTGAAAAACGTAAAGCGAAGGAAGAAAAAGAAAGAAGAGATCAACTTGTGATATCAAAAACACGTAAGCTGACAGAATATTTTGATGTTCATGGTGGTGGTACTCTAACCGCTGAAGCTGGAAGTACAGGAACAACTAGTACTAGTGCAGGCTGTGCAGCAGAAAACATACAGCAAAACCAAGTATACACTGAGTCTGAATGTTAAAGAATAAGTGAAACGAAGAAGTACTCTAATGATATTGGTGACTGGCCGAACAATATAGATGATTGTGAGCGTGAATATTGCATATCCAAGGGAAGTGAAAAATGTCAACATGTTGAAAGTGCCTTCTCTTCATCCGTGCGATTGTATGACACTGAAAAGAAAACTCGATACTGTCAGAAGTCTTATTTTACACATATTCATAAACTTACAAACAAGCAACGTGCAAGAAAATGGTTATGCTATTCAGAAAGTAAAGGGCGCCTATTCTGTTTCCCATGCAATCTTATGAGTTCAGAATGTTCATCAAAGTTTACTGTGAAAGGGTTTAATGACTGGAAAAATGCAAGCAATCTATTGCGTCGAAATGAAGAAAGCTCTTCACATAGACAAGCTTTAATTTCACTGTTGATGCGTAAAAACAAAGGTGAACGTGTCGATTCCCATCTTGTGAAAAAAATGGACATTCAAGAAAAGTATTGGTACAAACTTCTAGAGCGAATAATTGAAGTTGTGAAGTTTTTAGCAGAACGAGTTCATTTCGTGGCAGTGATGAAATTGTTGGGTACCCTTATAACGGGAATTACTTAGGGTTGTTAGAATTACTGGCCAAGTTTGACCCTTTTCTGGCAGAGCATATAAGTACTCATGCAAACAAATGATTTGGACATACATCATATCTATCTAAAACAACGTGTGAGGAATTCATCAATCTGATTGGATCCAGCATACTGGATCACATTCTCTGTGAAGTGAAGAAATACAAGTATTATTCCGTTTCATTGGATTCTACTCCAGATATATCTAATATGGACCAGCTGACTTTGACTCTGCGCTATGTTTTGCCATCTGGACCAGTTGAAAGATTTGTGACATTTTTGGATATGGAAGGTCATAGTGCTGAACAGCTTACTAAAAGTCTACTTAATTTTTTAAAGGCAAATAACATTGATATTAAAGACTGCCGTGGTCAAAGTTATGACAACGCCAGCAACATGAGTGGCAAGTTTATAGGATTACAAGAACGAATTAATTGATAATGATAATTACTATGCAAATTAAAAATGTATGTGTTCAAATATGTTTGTGTTGTTTTATTGTATTTGTTTTTAAATATAGGGCCCCTTTCTTAACATATGCTACAGGCCCCGCACTAGCTTAATCCGGCCCTGTATACTGTTGTAGGATTATAGTAGATGACTGGTCGTGCCCCAGTCTCTTGAGATAGCCAAACCACTTTATATTCTGTCCTTCTGTATATTAAGATATACAGAATGTACTTTCTACAGTTTTTCTGATGTCATAATTTATCATTATATTTCTCCTGTTAAACAATAAGAGCTCTTCTCAGGTAGTTCATCTCACATGATTTGATTGTCCTATTCTGAGCCTTGTTTGACACTGATAACATAAAGTTGTTAAACGTATACTGTTTATCAGTTGTAGTTAGTTTCCATACTGATATTCGGATGCTTGAGTATTGTTGACAGCTTGTACGTCACTGAGGTGGCTGTCTGACATACCGTTAACCAGGGCAGTTATTATTTAAGATTCTCGGTCTATGCTTCGGAAAGTTCAAAATGGATGGCTACGGCATGAGAAGCCTCGAATCTTCAGGAACTGGTGTGTATCTACTGTCCTGGTCATGCAGGGGCACGGTGTAATGAGAGAGCTGAGAGACTAACTTCGAGAGAATCCATATTGGGGTCAATGGATATGGATAAGAGAGAATGATTAATGACAAAGATTGTATGTTAAAGAACAACAACTGCAATAGATGAATCAACAAGGCTAAGATTGCTGGAATTAGGCATCAAACATAATGCTAGCAGGGATGGACAGATCAGAGGATGCATCCGTCGTGTAACAACCTCGCGCAACATGAACAGTTTGCATTTATATCTTTCGACGTCTGCTGAGGGAGAGTGAGAACCTATGGATTTACCTGGACTGCATTGATGTCGATTCTATTCAACAGTAACAATAACAATGGCTTTCTGACACATAGTTTCAGTTTCTCTGTCCAGTCTTCAATTTTCTATGAAGTTGCCGCCCACATACTGACGAGAGCTAAAGATAAAATATTGAGTAGAATATGTTTTGAACAGATATTTTCTATTCTGATAACTTTTATTTTGATGCATAAAGTTTTTAAGAAAACTAGAATCTACAAATTTTTCTTGCACACCTGTGGCTTGAGGGGTTAAATTAGAAAACTACATAATTCACCATCTTAGGATGTGTGTCACATTCATGGACGGTCATAAATTTCTTCATGGCTGAATGCCTTTTAAAGTGTATACATATGTGCACGCATATGCTTGTGGTGATACGTGTTTACTATCGTAGCTTCTTAAACCAACATTTTTGTTTAACAAAGGGCATTAAGATATTTCGTAGTTTATGTCTACCTTAGATCAGAAGATCACAGAAGACGACAGAGATTCGTTTTTAGAGCAGAATGGTTTATTTTGAGCGGCTGTGATAAAAAGAACACATGAAATATTAATGAAGAAATAATTATCATTATTAATACAAAGAAGGAAGGCAGTCGACATCATAGAAGACGCCCCTGAGGCCCCACCCCCACTTCAGTTCAAGGCATGTTTGTCCCCCACATATTTTCGTTGTGCGCGAAGCATGCTGGGATGTGAAAATTCTAACGAGATAGAAAATATATTAATTAGGCCACAATAACGCCTAAATATTAATTGTGGTGTATAGTTGTGAGTTATATTTGAGATTCGTGTGTTATATTAAATAGCTGTAAGTTTTATTTGTGTTTTCGCTATTCCTAAGCGATAATCGCGAGTGTTATTTAAGTAGCGCGATTACGGCGCGAGCGGAGTAAGTGAGTGTTTAGGCTTAGCAGTCTATAAAAAGCGTGCGGTAGCCAGCAGCGACCTTTCCTAGTATTAGCCCAGCCGAGAGAACAAACGAGGCGAGGCGACCAGTGAAGGTAGCAGATGGACCAGAGCACGTAAGCTGTAAGTCTTAGCGCATTTTGTAGAATTTAGCATTCGTGTTCTATAAGTCTGAATCAGCACGTGAGTTAATTTAAATTAGCTTTAGTATTCTGTAGTTTTATTATTAGTATTCAGCGTGTCTGTTCTAATGTTTAAATGAAAAAGTGAATGTGTTTCCAGGACCTGATAATTTAGTCTTAAAATATAATTGAGTGGAGATAATGTGCGGGTAGATTTCACTAATGCTAAGTCCAGATTGCGGCTGTAAGAGCGATTATTTCATTCATCAGAAAGGCAAATTTAGTAGGAAACTATTTCGTACATGAAACTGGACAGAGAAGCGATTTTTTACTTTAATTTAGATGATAACATATTATATTAGATAATATCAAGATGGCGGCCACGTGGTCATGAAAAGCGGCGCAAGGAGTCTGCATTTAACACTCTTAGTTATCACTTAATGTTACGCCATGTGGCACGTTGTGTATTTAGTCCCAGTTTGGTTTAAGTCGAGAATAATTATATTGTATTCTTTATGTAAGAGTAATTTAGTGTATTTCACGTTTATTGATAATTCTACTGTATATTTAATGGGTTACTGTGAGGTGAGAATATGTATTTAGATTTCTGGAGAGCGCGAGGCCACTCCTTTGTTGAGACATGTGTTTCTCTGGTTGCTCCCGGCGGAGCATGGAAACACCAATGTGGCTGGTGTCTATCACAAGCCGACAAGAAGCATTTTTATGCTATTGCAGTAGTTGTTTCGGTAACGATGTGTTTCAGGTGATGGGTTTCCCAGCCGGACCAGTCGTCACATACGACATGCTTCAGAATGCAGTAACGAATATTGAGATAGATCAGTTGTGAGGTGGTGGTAGCTCATTCTCAGTACCGAGAGTATTTGTTGTACATACAATTGAAGATTAGTCTATGTCCATTTTATGATTATTTAATTATGGTTATGTGAGGAATGGTTGTGAGAGCACGTGGGCTCACTTCAAGGTATATATTTCTCTTCTCCGCTCCTGAGGGAGCATGGGGCCAACAGTGTGGTTTGCCTCCATATTAAGTATTCATATGCTAGGGCAGTAGTGTTTCGGTAGCAATCTGTGTTACATGGTGAGATTGCCAGCCCCACGCACAACACCTTACTAGTCGCATTGGACGACATGCATGAGTGTGTGTGTGTGTGTGATAGCTGAGTGTGTGCTCTTGCAGGGGTGGTTTCCGTAGCAACCTGTGTTACATGGTGAGATTGCCAGCCCCACGCACAACACCTTACTAGTCTCATTGGACGACATGCATGAGTGTGTGTGTGTGTGTGATAGCTGAGTGTGTGCTCTTGCAGTAGTGGTTTCCGTAGCAACCTGTGTTACATGGTGAGATTGCCAGCCCCACGCACAACACCTTACTAGTCGCATTGGATGACACACATGAGTGTGTGTGTGTGTGATAGTTGAGTGTGTCAGGTGGCGGCGTAGGACAGTTTGACAGGTGAGAGCGTGGTGTTTCTCATTCAGTATTATATTATGATTTTAACTATTCTGTGCTTTGTTTGCTTCTTCAGATTAGCATCGGGCACTGTTGTTTTGTTTTTTGTTTTGTTTTGTTTTGTTGGGTTTTGTGATGTTCGCTAGTTTATTTGTTTAATGTTTGCTTTGTCACTGAATGGGCTGTAAAAATAAATATAGCCCCTGCCTCTAGAATCAAGAGTTTTATTGTTGTTCGGGTCGGTGCGAGTGTGACAAGAGAGTGATATCACACATCACAATATAATCATCATCATCATCATCATCATCTCGCCCACCCTACCACAATTGGCGTCGTCGGCAGGATAAGGCAGACAGTGACACCGAGCAAACAGCAGACGAACAAATAGTGTAAACACCCAGCAGTGCGGTCCTGCAGCAAGATGGCATCGATTAATGCGCCTGTGAAGATATTGTACGTGGAGGAGCCAGAGATAAGGTTATTTAGTGGAGAGGGGAGACCCACTTGGCAAGAGTTTGTGGAGGATGTGGAAGCCGCGTGGAAGGTGGCGCCTTTTTGCGCAGAAGACAAGTTAGACATGATATGGAACAACGTTACACCAATGGTATCTAGAGAGTTACGGATACAAGGTGGAGCCAAGGCCAGCCCTGAGAAGTTACTGGAAATTGTAAAAAAAGCCTACAGCGAGCAACACAAGTCAGTGAGGTGAACAGGAATTTCCCTTGGGAATATGCTGTTTATGGTGGAAGTAAAAAGCCTGAGACACGGGTCCAGATAGCAAGTGCAGAAGTTAAGAAGGAGGAGGAGGCACTCAGAGCAGAGTTATCCTTCCTAAAGTCCCAGATAGCACAGATGTCAGAGTCCAGTTCGCCAGCACAAGAGGAGGTGCAGAGAAAGAGAGCACCATGCCAGCCGCGGAAGCAGCCAAAGCACAACGAGGAGGTGTGTCCGCGGGAACAGCCAACGCAAGACAAGGAGGTGTGTCCACGGGAACAGCCAAAGCACGACGAGGAGGTGCATGTTCTGGTATGTGAGAGTCAAGCTGTTGTTAACGAAAGCAGTGAGCTGACAGTACCGACCAGTGCAGCTGCACTGACAAGGCGAAAAGGAGTTTGCAAGTGGTACAGTGTCCGCAGGGGATGGGGATTCATCACGCCAGATGATGGAGGTATTGATGTATTTGTACATCAGACCAAGATCTTCAGAAAGGGATTCCGGAGTCTGGCGAGAAATGAGAGAGTAGAGTTTGACAGCAAACCATCGGTCCAGGGCATGGAAGCAATTTATGTATGCGGCATTGGCGGTCAAGAGTGTAAGGGCAGCAGAAAGCGACCCATGGCACAGAGGAAGCCCAGAAAGATAAGATGCTACAATTGTGGAGACTTGTCAGACCACATGGCAGCCAAGTGCCCTCAAGGCCCGCTTCCGAAGAGATGTTTTCGATGCAAGTCAACTGAACATTTGATAGCCGCCTGTCCCTCAAAGAGCTCTTTCCCGAGACGTGCTACCACAACCAGGTTTCCTTCCGGGTGCAAGCCAAGAGATGACCGTGACAACTGTCACCCTAAGGGAGCCGAGAAGATTGGTAGTCGGTTAGGGGAGGAAACTCGTCTTAAGCAGAGAGGAGGGAGTGCAAGTCAAGGTTCAGAGGAGGAGACACATGAAAAGCAGACTGTGGGGAATGTAAGCCACCGTCCACACAAAATGAGTGCAGAACACGTCAAGAGCGATCCCCCTACAGATTCGACAGCTACATGCACTGGCAAGCAGATGTCACAAGCCAGCAGCGACGCGGCACAAGTAGGCGAATCTTCTAGACCACAGCAACTGCCAGCCCGACAAAGCACAACTAGGGACATGTCGACCAAGACAGTCCCCAGCCGGGTTGTACCGATGACAGAAGCTCAGCCCAAAGCATCGCCGCAGAGAAAGAGTCATACGCAGCACCAACGATCTAAGAGGCTACGATCGAAGCGCCAGAGGTGGTGATGTTGTCGGGACGACAACAAAATCAGGAGGGAGATATGTGATGGGCCCGGGAAGACGCCCCTGAGGCCCCACCCCCACTTCAGTTCAAGGCATGTTTGTCCCCCACATATTTTCGTTGTGCGCGAAGCATGCTGGGATGTGAAAATTCTAACGAGATAGAAAATATATTAATTAGGCCACAATAACGCCTAAATATTAATTGTGGTGTATAGTTGTGAGTTATATTTGAGATTCGTGTGTTATATTAAATAGCTGTAAGTTTTATTTGTGTTTTCGCTATTCCTAAGCGATAATCGCGAGTGTTATTTAAGTAGCGCGATTACGGCGCGAGCGGAGTAAGTGAGTGTTTAGGCTTAGCAGTCTATAAAAAGCGTGCGGTAGCCAGCAGCGACCTTTCCTAGTATTAGCCCAGCCGAGAGAACAAACGAGGCGAGGCGACCAGTGAAGGTAGCAGATGGACCAGAGCACGTAAGCTGTAAGTCTTAGCGCATTTTGTAGAATTTAGCATTCGTGTTCTATAAGTCTGAATCAGCACGTGAGTTAATTTAAATTAGCTTTAGTATTCTGTAGTTTTATTATTAGTATTCAGCGTGTCTGTTCTAATGTTTAAATGAAAAAGTGAATGTGTTTCCAGGACCTGATAATTTAGTCTTAAAATATAATTGAGTGGAGATAATGTGCGGGTAGATTTCACTAATGCTAAGTCCAGATTGCGGCTGTAAGAGCGATTATTTCATTCATCAGAAAGGCAAATTTAGTAGGAAACTATTTCGTACATGAAACTGGACAGAGAAGCGATTTTTTACTTTAATTTAGATGATAACATATTATATTAGATAATATCAAGATGGCGGCCACGTGGTCATGAAAAGCGGCGCAAGGAGTCTGCATTTAACACTCTTAGTTATCACTTAATGTTACGCCATGTGGCACGTTGTGTATTTAGTCCCATTTTGGTTTAAGTCGAGAATAATTATATTGTATTCTTTATGTAAGAGTAATTTAGTGTATTTCACGTTTATTGATAATTCTACTGTATATTTAATGGGTTACTGTGAGGTGAGAATATGTATTTAGATTTCTGGAGAGCGCGAGGCCACTCCTTTGTTGAGACATGTGTTTCTCTGGTTGCTCCCGGCGGAGCATGGAAACACCAATGTGGCTGGTGTCTATCACAAGCCGACAAGAAGCATTTTTATGCTATGGCAGTGATTTGTTTCGGTAACGATGTGTTTCGTGTGATGAGATTCTCAGTCGCACCAGTCGTCACATACGACATGCTTCAGAATGCAGTAACGAATATTGAGATAGATCAGTTACGAGGTAGTAGCTTATTCTCATTACTGAGAGTATTTGTTGTACATACAGTTGAATATTATTCTATGTCCATTTTATGATTATTTAATTATGGTTATGTGAGGAATGGTTGTGAGAGCACGTGGGCTCACTTCAAGGTAAATATTTCTCTTCTCCGCTCCTGAGGGAGCATGGGGCCAACAGTGTGGTTTGCCTCCATATTAAGTATTCATATGCTAGGGCAGTATTGTTTCGGTAGCAATCTGTGTTACATGGTGAGATTGCCAGCCCCACGCACAACACCTTACTAGTCTCATTGGACGACATGCATGAGTGTGTGTGTGTGTGATAGCTGAGTGTGTGCTCTTGCAGTAGTGGTTTCCGTAGCAATCTGTGTTACATGGTGAGATTGCCAGCCCCACGCACAACACCTTACTAGTCTCATTGGACGACATGCATGAGTGTGTGTGTGTGTGTGATAGCTGAGTGTGTGCTCTTGCAGTAGTGGTTTCCGTAGCAACCTGTGTTACATGGTGAGATTGCCAGCCCCACGCACAACACCATACTAGTCGCATTGGACGACACACATGAGTGTGTGTGTGATAGTTGAGTGTGTCAGGTGGCGGCGTAGGACAGTTTTGACAGGTGAGAGCGTGGTGTTTCTCATTCAGTATTATATTATGATTTTAACTATTCTGTGCTTTGTTTGCTTCTTCAGATTAGCATCGGGCACTGTTGGGTGTTTTGTTTTGTTTGTTTGGTTTGGTGTTATGTTCGCTAGTTTATTTGTTTAATGTTTGCTTTGTCACTGAATGGGCTGTAAAAATAAATATAGCCCCTGCCTCTAGAATCAAGAGTTTTATTGTTGTTCGGGTCGGTGCGAGTGTAGCAAGAGAGTGATCACACATCACAATATAATCATCATCATCATCTCGCCCACCCTGTGGTATTCATTTTAGGACTGTATGTAAAAATACATTCCTTGGAGAGTGCTTCCTGTTCGTTAACCTTTTTCTGGGTTTCAGATAAAAAAGTATAACAACCACGTTCAAACAAGAAATTACTGAATAAAGAGAGGCAGAGAAAAGAGAGACAATGCAAGTACAACGTGAGCAGTATAAAAGAAGCTGAGCAAGAAATTGTCAAAGAGATCCGAACATCAAGGAGAACAATGATGGACAAACACCAATGCTGCAGTGCTGTAAGGACGAACGTAAAATTGATCAACATTTCTCAGATCTTTGTTTTATGAATCCATATTGATATGGCAACCTTGGTTAAGGGACGCCATTCTCCAAATAAAAAAGTAATCGTCTGCAGTATAAATATACATGTTTGAATGAACTCTACAGAAACAACAATTGGTTGTTTGATGATGTGATATCGGAAGGTAAGCGGGATTGACACACCCACACAAAAATAACGCTATGGCATAATGGCAATATTGATCTTGCTGTAGATGCAATTTTTTTTTTTCATTTACGAGATTTATGAGATGAAATCAGCGCAATCGAGGAAGATCCAATGAAAAGAAAGATACCATATGTACTTGTCAATGGGGAGTGCTTTTAGTTTTGATGTAGTTCTTTTTATGAGTTTGAATATTATGACCTTAGTGAAATTCAGTCTTGAGCTATTTGTTTCGTTTAGAAATTGAGATGAATAACGGCAACTAAACCGATTACAAAAAAGTCAGATCATTCATTCAATTACCCCCCCCCCCCCCCCCCCCCCCCCCCCCCCCCCCCCCCCACTTCAGCGGGGAGCCTTCAACAAGTACACGCAAACTTTCTGTCTGTGTCGTTCGTTCGGGGTCTTTCTATGTCTTTATTAACCCTCTACATGTATGTGTCTAATTCCCTGCTCAATGTATTTTTTGTTTGTTTGTTCCATTTTTATCCCTTTATGTCACTTACCCAGGAGATTCCAGAACTAGAACAATCTTGTGCAGCTATCAAATTAGTTTTCTCAACGTTTGTTCTATTCAACGCCAGCGTCTTCCACTCACATATTGTTCCATAGGAGCTTGTCTGGCTCTTTCCGTTAGTTTCACTTTGGTGACTTTGTCTTACCATTTCGCTTCCTTCTATTCTGCGCACCCACTAATGAGAGTTTTTTTTTTTTTATATATTTCTGCCTGTCATATTGATTGTTCCCAGTGTTTCAGAATCATACAATAGGACAGCATTCACAGCTGATATGAAGGTTCTTATTTTTCTGTTGAACTTGATTTCTATTGACCTCTAGGTATTTCCAAATGCTGTGAAAGCTCTTCTTGGCTTTTCTATTATTATGTTGATATCAGAGTCTGTTACTCCAACTTTGACTATGTGGCTGCCTGGGTATATGTATGCTTCAATATCTTGAAGGGCATTATTTGCTAGTTAAAAAGTCAATTAGTTTAACTAAAATAAGAAATTAAAACAATAGCTTAACAAAGACATAATTATGATTCGCATAGACGAAAAAGGTTATACCGCAAATATTATAGTAATTAAAACGTATCAGGTTATCGAGTTCCAAAATGTGCAATTTGGAATAAGCAACAAAGGAAATCCATAATTAAAATATTCTATATAGGAAAAGTAAATCTTTTTACTTCAATAATACCGCACATGGTGACTGAACCAGGTATTTAAGTCACAGCCGACATATTTTGTGTTCAGCGAACTACAGCCGTTGTCAGTGTGTGAGTGGTCTTCCTGTTAGCTGTTTCCTCTGTGGTTTCCAGTCCCGTGCTTGTTTGGAAAATATGACATTTGGGAAGTACTTCCTCTTAAAATTCTGCTATACAATAATAAAGATATCTTCCACACCAAGGAATTAACACTCTGTAATTAGAATTCTCTTTTAACATAAACGAAATCTTGTAAAATGCGATCTTACTACAAAGATCGTAAGAGTAATAATTAGTAATCCGCTTACTAAAACAGTGGCAACAGCGTTTCGGAGAAATACGTAAACGGCGAGCATTGCATTGTTATTGTTAATCAGAAACGCCCTCACTGCACTCCGGACAAACCCATAGGTGCTCAATCTCCCTCAGCAAATGTCGAAGAGTATGAATGCTAATTGTCCCTGTAGTACGCTGGTTGTACATACGACGGAAGCATCCTCTCTCACGTCCATCTCTGCTAGTCCCACGTTCGATGCCACACTCCAACAGCCTCAGCCTTGTTGATTCATCCATTACAGTGTCATTATCCAGCAGACGATCATTAATTGCCCTTAGTATCTCTCCCTTATCCATGTCCAGTGTCTTCACTGTGGGCGCTGTCGAGGCCAGTCTGTCAGCTCTCTCATTGTCACGTGCCCCTGCATGACCAGGACAGTAGATCCACACCAGGTCTTGAAGACTTGAGGATTCTATTGATGTTTTCCATTCCGGCCGCAGCCATCCGTTCTGAACTTTCCGAAGCATGACTTTAGAGTCTGACAATATAACTGCCCTGGTTGATGGAGTTTCAAACAGCCACCTCAGTGCTGCAGTAACTGCCTCTACCTCCATTCTCATGCTGAAGGTTGTTGTCATGTAGGCTCCACTCTATTCAGCGACGACCCTACCCTTTTTTCTCGCAGAGAAGCCCATCTGGATTTCTCACCACGCACTACAGATCCATCAGTGTACACAATGGCGTCATCATCCCCACCATGATCACTTATCAGCTGATTAATCTCAAGCTCTGCTTTTCCATCGCCCCAAGATCTGCACTCTCTGCCAAGGTTAATGATGACATGCTGGTAGTTTATCCAGTTCTCCCCTGACTTACTCCACTCTTTTCCTTTGGATACATTTTGAACCCTGATCATCTGACTAATCGTTGCCTCTGCCTGTGCTATCCACGACATCCCCCTCTTTAATCTTGCTCCTTTGATGTCAGCTACGTTCTCATGTAGGAGTTGTCTTTTGTCGGTGGTTACCTGCAAATAGGCTTTTGCCTGGGCCATCGCATATCTGGATAGCAATCCGAGCATGTATCTCATTGTCACAATGGGGGTATCACGCCCAAAACTAGTCCCATCCCTTCATTTTGAATGCGTTCCATTCGTTCACATTGTGACACTGACAGCGTGAGTATTCATAGCCCTTACTCGATTATTGAAATCACAGGAGAAACAGTAGTCTCTGTTCCAAGCGCGCAGCAGCCATTGTTTTTAAGGCATTGCACTGTGCTTTGAGTGAAACTAATCTTGAACAGCCATTGGAGTCATCTCACGTAGAGGCCAAAAATTATTTTATTTGAAATTCACAGATCTTTTCGCAAGTAATCCGTCAAGAAGTGATTGAAAAGTTTAATAATAAAAGAGCCACAAAATAGGGTTTCAAGTTTGTTCGTGTATTTGTTTGTTACTTCAACATTCTATTAAAACTAAAGACAGTTGTCTTTGACATAAATAAATAAAATGAAATAAATTCATCACAGGCAGTAATTAAGGTGAACGAGTTTTCATCAGTTTAGATCCAAACGATACTAGCGCTCCTTTCATCTTGATACCTTGTTAGTTTCCTGTGATTTTAGCTCTTGCCATGATAATCATTTGATCATTCCGGTGCACACCTGCCAGAAGCAGTTTTGCCTGAGGTCAACTTTATATAGTTCCGGTCGCGAGGAAGAAACCCAGACAGTCTTAAGTATATATTCAGGGCACAGGCTATTGATCCAAAAATTGTAAAAACAACCGTACATTTAGAAAAATTTTTTATAAATTAAATGACTATTAAGTAATTAGTCAAATTATACTCTATTTATTTATTCATACTTCTCATTCTTCTAATATGCTGCAGATGCTGAAAGTTTAAGATGCTGGCTTTAATTCTTTTCATGTCACTGTTTTAACGGGTATGCTTGCTCGAGTTTTTTTTAATTACTGTGATGTCCACGACACATTATCCAGTGAACAATTATGCGAGCCGAGGTTTACTGACACTTTCTCTTAATTAGGATTGCGAACGGCTACAAGTGGTGCCCTGGTAGCTGGGTGTGTCTAGTAGTGGCCTGCGTTCTGAGGTGTCCAAGACAAGATGGTAGTTGGTAGCTACGGTCCATTGTTTGAAAAAGCTCCGGGCAAGTCACATCTCTTTTGCCTTCTGCAATTGCGTTGACCACATATCTTTAGATTCATGGGTTCAATTATGCATGAAGAGTCCTTCAAGGGGTGACAGACAGAGACCATATGTGGAGAATAACAGATCCGGGACGAAGGGGGGTATTAGTACTAGACGTTATATAAGAACATAAAAGCTAGACATCTTGAAAGAAAAAAGACACATTCTTTAGCTTTTAAAAGATAGTATTCTCTAAATGCTTTCACATATTGTTGGTCTTGTACCAGTATGTTTTGAAAGCCAAAGATTGGATTATGACAAGTTATAATAATACACGAGGCGTCATATTCTCTCCTACAGAGGACCAGCACAAAACTCAAACCTGATCCCTAATTACTTTTCTTATTTTTCGTAGCTAGAGAGGTTCTAGTTCCTAAAATAATTGATGCTGTTTTTTCCAAGCTGTGAAACTCACAAGAACCTCCCTTCGGACCGTCCCAATTCCGGTCGAGAAAATGGAGAAGTTACGAACCATAAACCAATGTATTTTTCTCTCGCTCTTTATAATATATACTTACTTAGTCGTTCCCCTTCTACCGTGAGGTGTAGAGGTTATTATATATATATATATATATACAGTACTTTGCAAAAAAATGGCAGTCATATTGCTCAGCTAAATAAGCTGAAATCTAATTAAATATGCATGTTATTGCCCCAAATCACAAGAACCTCCCTTCGGATCGTCCTAATTCCGGTCGTTAAAATGGAGAAGTTACGAACCATAAACCAATGTATTTTTCTCTCGCTCTTTATAATATATACTTACTTAGTCGTTCCCCTTCTACCGTGAGGTGTAGAGGTTATTATATATATATATATATATACAGTACTTTGCAAAAAAATGGCAGTCATATTGCTCAGCTAAATAAGCTGAAATCTAATTAAATATGCATGTTCTGCCCCAAATTTGCACTCCACTTAAGTGACCAAACACTACCAAAAGTAAAAAAAAAAATTAGCGTAGAGTAACGTCCCTTGATATAAGAGCAGACGACAATTTCTAATGCTAGTGGCAGAAAATGGATACAAAGTCAAAGTCTATGTTAATTTCACAGCTTTGGAATGAAGGAAATCAAACATGTTCCAACATTTCTAAAACCTTGAACATTCCTGAGCGGACTGTCTACAGAGTTGTGAGTAAATTAAAAGCAGGCAATGGAATCGAGCGAAAAGAAGGTAGTGGGAGGCCAAGAATTTTGGTCACAAAGGACCATCGGTGTCTCGCCCAAATCGTTCGGGCTGGGCCAATGAAGAGTGTAGAAAACATACGGCAGCGCATGATCGAGTTTGGAAGCCCAGAGGTATCTAATGCTATTGTCAACCGGGAGCTACACAGGATGAATTACACAAAAAAAGCGGGTAATTTCGTCACCATTGCTCACAGAGACTCACAAACAGATGCGCTTGAACTGGTGCCACGAACACCAAAATTTGTCATGGGACAATGTGATTTTTTCAGATCAATGTTCTCTTTGGTCTTATCCTGCTCAAATAAATATTTGGACGAAAGGCTCTGTAACGCCTGTGTACCAGCGACCGAAACATCCCAAAAAATTCCATCTTTGGGGAGGGGTGTCAGCAAGAGGTGCCACCCCACTGTGTGTTTTCACAGGAATTCTCACGAAAGAAAGGTACATCGACATACTAGAGGGACACCTTCTGCCATTTATGCAGGTCATGTACCCCGATGGGTGCACATTTCAACATGACAATGACCCAAATAATACAGCTCATACCTCCAAAGCATGGCTGCAAGAGAAGAATGTGATAGTGCTGAAGTGGCCCAGCAACAGTCCCGATCAAAACCCAATTGAAAATGTTTGGGCACTACTCAAGAATCATTTAAAAAAGAGTGGACTCAGAGACGGTGAACAATTGAAGAAGGTAGCTGAAAAATACTGGGACAGTCTGACTCTCAATTACCTACAAACATTTGTGGGAAGTATGCCTCGCCGCATCCAGGCTTGCCTTGCTGGAGAAGGCAACATTATATTGTACTGAAACCACTGTTAATAGATAGGGGAGATACCAATCTTCCTCTGGACATACAGTTTTTATTATTATTTGCTTCTATGAGTGTGCTGCGTTGCGAAAATATGACTGCCATTTTTTTTTGCAAAGTACTGTATATCTGTAAAAGGACAAGAATGAGAAAAGAAGTAATAGAGTGACTAAGGTAATATATCGGGTTTCAGAAAACATTCAGTGCATTTATATATGTTATCGATTATACGAGTGGTGTAGCATTTTTAGCAGCCCCACAATAGACATAAATAACTGAGGAAATAAAACTACAATCTTGTATGTGGCGGTAACAACAGCACCATACTGAGTATGTAAATGATGTTTGTTACATATCTGGGCAGTGTGGTTACGAGGTTTGCGAGGGAGGGTGCGGCAGAAAAAAAATGCATTCAACTTTAAAGTAGAGAAGGGTTAATAACTTTCAGATTCCTTCATTCCAACGTGGAGATCATTTCTATACCTCGTGAACCGCAATGTTTTCGTTACCTACTTAAAAGGCCATCAAAACATCGTCATAACATTACTCTCTGCTCACGTTCTTTCAGAAACATTGGCGGTCAATACAGCTGGTCCCCTCGACTAAAGCCTGCTCCAAAGTTCCACAAGTAGTCTAACACTGGTGATTTCCGTAACAATTTGTTTCATACGATGAGGCTGTTATTTCCATGCGCACTCATAATAGTCGGCGCTTGCAAGAATGATTTGTGAAGGGACAGTGGCCTCTTCTGCCTTTGTATTTATAGAGAAGGCCCAAAAAACCACTGGGGGCAATTAGAGGCGATGCGCCGCAAAGAAACCAGTACAACATATTCAGCATATGGCTGCGATGTTTACCACGTACTTTTTAATCATACAGCCACGCCGTTATTGTAGAATTGTGTATATGTAGATGTCACGAGTGGTGAAAAGAGTCTGCATGTGACCAGACAAAAGTGTGAGTGAAGACTGAGAAGGTATTAGTGAATTGAGGTTAGAATATGAATGGAGTGAAAAGTAGCTGTCAGGAGTAGTCATGACGATGTCTATCACCTCCTGCCACTCAGTGACAATGTTTCAGTACTACGCTTCACCCCGCCTCTCTTCTATTGTAACATTATACAATGAGTAAGGACTACGTACACATCAAGTGACCTCACATTCAACAAATAACAGGTAGAAGTAGGAAGAGAATTCTGATCCGCTAACATATATCTATTTATTAAATAATATGGCAGTATATTATCCCCCCCCCCCCCCCCAAACAAACACACACACACACAAGTTATCTCTGACCGAAGTCGAGAATCCAATAAGAAAAACAAAAAAACAGTTACACTATTACAAAAAATGTGGCTCAATCTTTGGTTTACAAATAAAAAACAATCCATATCTGGCCAGCCCTTTATGAAATACCCGTTCCACAGAAGTATCTGAAATTAAAAGACACATAAACCCCTTTAACTATTTCTGGTAAGCAACATAGCCGACACAACACAAAATGGAGAGTAACACCCTGCTTTACTTCAAGCGCCCCCACTACTCCACTTATCTAATTTACCTCCCCTGTCCTTCTTTCAGAGTCCCTGTGTTTAGATCCACCTGGTTTAAGAGCTCGTCGTTTCGTAGATGAATGGATGATTACCCTTTCCTGTCCTCTATTCTGCCGACGATAGGTGGAAGAAAATGTAAATCCACAAAATGCAGAGGTCAGCAGGAATAGTATCCTTGAATATATCCAAACGACGCAGGCCAGTCAGCATGCGACTGCACGTGATAGTGAGAAAGGGTCAAATTTGACACCTATATGAGGGTAATTGCACGTGCAATGATATGTAGCTCTCTGAGGTTGATGCAGTTAGAGCATGGGCGCTCCAGGTACTATGTGTTATGATGTATAACTCCAAAACAAAAAAGGAACCACCAGATCTACCCATAGTTGGGAGCTGGTAAGAAGTCGTTGAAGAACACGTAAGGGCTTGACGACTACTAAGGCCCTCGTGGAAGGCAATACATGCTGGTGGCCTAATGGTCCCGCTGATCGGGGTTTTTTTCTCACGATATTGTGAAGAATTTCCTACACCATAATTAGTAGCAGGCAAACTTGCACTGAGACAGCGACCTCTTCTACCCGATCAGAAGTTCCAGAAATATAAAGCATTGAGAAATAGAAGGGGACTCTATACTATAATCACGCCTGCAGGTGACCCAGCGTGTTTTTTGCAGCTTGACAGAAACCGAAGGAATCGACGTAATAAATTCAGGAGATTTTCTCACGGCGTCGCAAATTATAAGAGTGAATGCATAACTGTGTATATGCTCCTGTGCCTCCTAGGTTTTTCTGACTTCACTCTGAATCAAAGACTCAAAGAGATTGTGCCGACCACGACAAGAAGCGGACAGAAGTGCCTTGCTCGCTGTCAAAGGTCCCCCGGAACCTTTGCCGCCGACCCGCAACAACAAGTCAGGGGACGACTTAAAAGAGGTCCCGACGAGCTATAGAGAGAAACATGGAAAGATAAAAGAATACCTCTCGCTTACTGGGCCAGAGGTAGGAGAGTTAACCTGTCTGACTAAAAGTGACAGGCCAACTTCCCAAAATACAGCTGACAGGAGTCAAAATAGAGAGAAATGGGAGGGAATACAAATCAAGACTAGATTAGGGGGTGTCTTAACCAGACGAGTGGCAGAACTTTCTTAGCCAAAAGAAAATGGACCCCCATTGGAAAATAAGAATATAGGCAACTTTAGAGTAGTAATAACAAAATAAGAGTACAAACCGCAAGAGGAAATTTGCATTGAAAAACAAAATCCTAAGTCAAAATTAACAATTAGAATCTTCACTTAAATGTCATGGCTGTCCCACTGTACGGCTCTGAAACACTGAAATACAACAAAAATGAAAACATAGAAGTTAATTTGTTCCATAATTTGGTGCTTCGTAGGACAGAATTCTTGAAATGGTATAACAAGATCGCCATTATTAAACTGATGACAAGAACCACACTAACGTCAGTGAGACGAAAGGTGTGAGGCTTTGCGAAGGACATACATTGAGGAAACCTGCTGATAGTATTACATGGCAGTCCTTATTCTGGAATACCTAGGACAGAGAGGTAGAAGGAGGCTAGAAAATTCATGAGGAAAAAAAAACAGACGCATGAAAGGAAAATAGCAGGCACGGAGAAACCTTGAAAGAATGGTACAGGACAAAGGCTTGTCATAAATTTGTTGATGGACAATGATCCTCGGGGAGCTGAAAGATTAAGATGGTAAGGCTTGTTAATGAGCTAAGATCCACAGGAGGTAAATGAGTTTATATCAGGCAAGCTAAGACTAGAGAACATGGACGTCTAGTGCACCTTTGGGGTCGGAGTGGCGGTTTGGCGTCCGACTCGAATTCTTGAGGTACCAGGTTCGATTCCTAGTAGATGGAATATACTTTGTAGAATTTTTTTTTTTCAGAACCAGCGGTCCTAATGATGTCATACACCCCTCGCCCGGTCTCATGAGTAGTGAGATCGGATGTCTAGCTTTCTCGGCTAAGGGCGAATAAATAGAAGATCCCGTGTGCATGTCGCGCAAGTTAAAAATCCCACGGCAGTTGGAAATCGTAAGGGCCGCTGCCCTGGCAAAATTTAAAAATTATAAACCTACCCACCAAATATATTTATAGAATGTGTGATTCCTATATACACACATTGAGATTCTCGCCGGTGCTACGGAGTTCGTACACTGTGCTGAGACCCGCGTGTGATCTAAGGGAGGAGATCAAAGTATCAATGGAGTTTTCCGTGTGCAATGAAGATAGTCCTTAAAACCAAATCAAACCAAACCTTTGGAGAAATCACATGTCACTACTTGACATAGCCATTGAATGGGTGCAGTTAAGAGTGTAAATAT
Source organism: Oreohelix idahoensis (assembly GCA_024509875.1). Lineage (NCBI taxonomy): Eukaryota > Metazoa > Mollusca > Gastropoda > Stylommatophora > Oreohelicidae > Oreohelix > Oreohelix idahoensis. The sequence continues at coordinate 95,070 of JAMPIV010017349.1, forward strand.
TTAAATCTTTATCAATTATGTCGTGAAGCTTTACATCAACATAACGGGGTAAAGGTAAAGGCAGTCTTATATCAGATACTGGCGGAGTGTTAGAAATTTCACTATACTGTCACGGATTGCCTTCCCTGCTTTGCAGTAGTGGTCCAACAATGGCCAAAACTCAAGAGCATCTAAACTGGGTCGTCAAAGGTGTTTATCTTCGCACAAGATTACTCTTGGCAGAGATGTAGATAGAAGTGAAATGACGCTTCTATCCGAAAGGAGCATTCACAAAATAATTCAGAAGTCAAGAACCATGCAGCATAGCGCTGAGCAATGGTTAATTTATATCTGTCCGTCGCCTTTTGTAAAGGATTTAAGCAATGGTTTTTAGCCCGTTCAAGCCCCCAGCTGAGTTTATTCAGCGAATTCCTCTTATAAACGTATAGCTCTGTTTATAGGTAAATATATGTCTAGGTATATATATATATATATATATATATATATATATATATATATATATATATAATATATATATATATATATATATATATATATATATATATATATATATATATATATATATATATATATATATATAATATTCTGGCTCATACGTTTCCTTTCATGCATATAAAAAAACTGAAGCGACTATGATTGTTTAGTTTTAAAACAACATGTAACAATTTTAATAATGAAGTAGTCTTTAACAGTTAAAATAAATATGGAAAGATTGGTGAAATTTTGCTGTAAATACAAGTTTTCGTTACTGAGACGTAGGTGAGGATTTATCAAAGCCCGTTGCTTTCGTCTAAATTACACGAAAACGTGACTTCTTTAAATGATTCATAAGACTTCCGACTGCACCCAAACACATCTGTGAACTGATTACGTGGCGTAATATCTTCCGCCAATGTTGACTGGCCAGACGGATTATAATCTGCGATAATCACACACAGGGATGGGTCCGTGAAACTATTATCTCATTATCGCCCGTATGTTCGTGCCTTCTTCAGACAGTCAAACAAAAGGGTCGCCGGCAGCTCAGACAAACAAAATGGTTGTCCAACGAAGATCGTCTCCTATCAAAGGTGGTCAGACTGAGAGAATAAGAAAACATATTACCGTTGATCAATTTTCAAAAAGGGTGACAATCGACAATGTGGAAACCATAGAGGCATATCCCTTCTCAGTCGACGCCTAGCTGAGCCACAATTGGATGAGGTCCAGTGCGGATTCCGAGCAAACCGAAGTACTCAAGACCTAATCTTCACACTCAGACAGCTGAGTGAAAAGGCCCTTGAGTATAAGAGTGAGATCCATCTTTGTTTCATAGATCTGGAAAAGGCGTTTGACAGGGTCCCCTGGAGCAAACTTTGGGACTGTTTGGCAAGGAAGAATATTCCAGCACCTCTGATTCATGCTATACAGAGCTTCTACAAGTCTTGCAGAAATTATGTGAGGACAGCAAACCATAAGTCAGAAGAGTTCAGGACCACCACTGGTGTAAGACAAGGTGATATCCTATCACCTTACCTCTTCATACTCCTTATGGACGATGTCATTAAGGCATGTAAGGAGAGAACAAGAAAGTATTCAGTGGGGTACTGGAAGATGAGACCGGTCTATATTTCGGAGCTGGCATTTGCTGATGATGTTGCCCTGATTGCTAAATCAGAGGCACATCTCCAACTGCAAGTCTGGAAGGAAGAGCTGGAGAAGAGAGGGATGGTCATAAGCAGCTCTAAAACAAAATCCATGGTGATATCACGAGAAGAAAGAAAACATCAGATTAAGTTGGGAGAACAGGTCTTGGAGCAGGTCGACCACTTTAAATATCTCGGAGCTATTATAGACCGAAAGGGAGGCATGAAAGAAGAGTTGGCCACTCGAAAAGCAGCGGCTGGGAGACTTTTTCAGGCCATAAATCGTGGATTCCTCGGCAAGAAAGAGGTTGGTAAGAAAACGAAGATGGCTGTATACCGCTCCACCTATGTCCCAGTCTTGACATATGGATGCGAGTCGTGGGCAATGACTACAACCCACAAAAGCCAGATCCATACCTCAGAAATGAGGTATCTGAGGAAAGTGGTTGAAGTAACAAGAAGAGACATGGTCCGCAACCAGACGATCCGTCAAGGCCTAAAATCCCATCCGCTGCAGACCCAAATAGAACAGTCCCAACTAAGATGGTTTGGCCATGTCTGCAGAATGGGAGAAGATCGGCTACCACGACAAGCATGGGAAACAAAGAGCCAGGGATCCAGACCTCCAGGATGACCCAGAGTCCGCTGGGAGGACAACATTAGACAATCTTTGAAGGACCGAGGACTAGAGTGGAACCAGGCCAGGAAGAAGACAGCTGATAGAATGGTCTGGCGCTCTCTCTTCCAAACCTCTACACCTCACGGTAGAAGGGGAACGACTAAGTAAGTAAGTATTACCGTTGACCGGTGATAATGACCGGGTATTGTTACGATAATACCCCAGTTCACCTGGCGGAACGTAAATAAGCTGGGATCGGCTCAAAGCAAAAATGTAAGAAATAAAGATAGTCCCAAAGCAGATACTTCCGTAGGGGAGTGGAGTGTTAGAGATTTCACCCTACTAGATTCAGCATAGAGCAAAATAATGAATGAACGGGCAAAAAATTGCCAAATAACCTATCGGAGAGAAAAATGAAGAAGAAATGATACTGCCGGAGGGCTGAAGGTGTGAGGAATCACACAAAAGAGCATGTTCAGACGTTCTATGACATATACCAAGTCAAGCTTCGAGAGGTAGGGTGACCAGTTCCCTTCCTCGCTGTCTTTGCCTTCCCTAACTCAGAATCAGGTACCCATTTACAGCTGGGTAGACTGATGCGTGACGCCACCCTGTTTAGAACCTGGTACCCTCGCCACGAGAGGCCAGCGCTCTAACCACTCTGCCAATGAAACGTTCAACGTAGATATTAAAATTCACAGCGAAATCAGTTATCTGCTAATTCGCCCCCACCATTCTATTTTCGTTATGAATCTCTTTCTTCTTCTTCTTCTTCTTCCCCTTCTTTTTCTTCTTCTTCTACTGTTGATGCTGCTTCAGATGCCATACCTGCTGGCATACGTGATCATATTTCATTACAGCTGTCTGTCCCAAGTTCTGTTTACCAGTTCTGTTGTAGACATATTTCCATGCCTTGATGTCCAGCCTCTTCTTTGTTTATCGTCATCCGTTCCTTTTCCCTTCAATCTCTCCTGGTGTCACAATATATTCTAGCTTTCAGCTTGTGATAATATTCTTAAAGAAAGTGGATTTCCTACTTATAATGTGAGTAATAATCTTCCTTTGCGTACTGGTTTCTGTTAGGACAATCTCACTACTCTTTTTTAGTTCATCGCCTTATTACTGTTGTATTCCATCCTCACTTTTAGCCAAAATTGACCTGGGGTAATACATCGACACGAAATAGTTTGATCTATCATCCTTCACAGTATCTTACAGTTAACGTTTCGGATCATTATTTTATTTTAATGTGATATATCCTTCTTTCCAACTAGAAACCCACAAACTGTGAACACGTTTTTCTCAAGACAAGCTGAAGTGGACAGGGAATAAAGAAGTACTATGGCCACTAGTTCTCCTGTCAATGGTATTCTCAAAATTCTTCTATAATGCTTAATGAATCTTACTACTATTTAAAGATACAACGCATGTTCCTAGTATTAAACAAAGCGACAAGGAACATAATTTAACTGTTTCAATACTCTGCTTTAAATGATTAAAATGTACACAATAACAATTCTGCGTGATATCATTTTCACGCGCTTGATTGGAAACACAGACTGAGCACTCTCAGTAACGCTTCAATACGTAATCAGTTGGAAGATATTTAATGCAAGATAGCTTTAAATGAAGTTATTATCAAAAGTGTCAAACACAACAGTAACGTTTAATATTATAAGGATGCTTGTCCTGTGCGCATTATATTAGGAGCTACATGCCATATGGCAACAACCCAGTTCTCTCAACGACTGTCGTAAATTTATTTTGAGAGAAAGAGTCTTAGAAATAGTAGTCCGGTTTAGAGTGTAGAATGATGGTGAAAAGCTCAGTGATAGAAATGTAGAGAGTAAATAGTTGCTTCACCGAGTGCTGGAAGAGAGTAAAGACAGACTTATTTACGACAAATTGTTTCTCTCAATCTTCTCTTCCACTCTCCTGGTCAAACAATTATTTGCCAGTTTTCCAGACACACACCTGCTCTCACACCGATTTGGTGCTTCAAACACACAGACGACGTTGATACAACTATCTTAAACAAATAGGAGAAATTTTGGGCTTTGGGTAGTCCGACACAATAACGATTAAGTTTATGTTGTTTATTAAAGGTAAAAAACCAATCACTACAATAATCATTTGTTTACAACAAGAATTATCAAAATTACAGAAAAATGCAAATAACAAGGTAGGGACGGGGTGAAGAAGATTGGTATCGACTAAGCCCGTCCCGCTTATTAGACAAAGATAAACCCAGTCCAAAGATAAATAGTTATCAGGAACGTAGGTAAGTTAACCTAACAGTGAAGTTAATTACTCTGAAAGAGGTGTTTTAAAATTAGGTATAGGTGGTAGAAAAAATCCTGTTCTTCCCAATTGTTCTTCCCTTTACTAAGCAAAAGAAAAGGAGGGGGGTTTAAAACAGAGTTTATCAAAACTATCCCACTTAAAGGAACAATGCCGGGGATACAGAAAATGTATTACCCGTTAAGCAAGTTATCAAATGGGTTACAAAATAAGATTAAATTTCCTGTCATTCATACACGCGCTAGTAAAGGCCTTCACTCATCTTGCTCTCACTTACCGATTGTGAAAAAATCTGGCACTTCATAGAATAACACAACAGCAGTTACGCCTCAAACTAAATGTATGAGTGTTAGTTCAATTTCCAGCCCCAGAGTAGCGGGTAGGCGGTCAGCACATAAAAAGGATCCCGTAATCGCTGGAAAATGAATCTGTATTTGTGTCTCTTTTCTTAATAACAGTTTCTATGGGAGGGCACGGTCTCTGATACTGGGGTGAGGATGGTGTGGTCTATTTGACTTTGCCGCTGATAATAAAAATTCTTACGCGTGCTGATACACTTTATCCGTGAGGTATGGTTTAAGTCCAGGGAGAAAACTAGTCACATCACTGTTCGGTAAATATGTATTCTCTCTCTGTGTCAGTAAACTAACAAAAGCTCGGGCCAGTGTTCTTCTTCCCGTTACGACTTAGTTTGCTTGATGGTGTGTTAAATTTGTCTTTGGGTGTGCTTTCTTTGCTATAAGTTAGATAGCGGAATTCCAAACATAGAATCGCCTCAAAGATTAAAAATTTACACAGTCTCAACAAGTTCTGAGTCAGGGAGACTCTACACACTGTTTATGCTTTGCTTTGCTTAGATTGATTTGCTTTATTGCTTTCTTAATGCTGGGATCGCACAGGTTACGATCACTCTGTATGAAATAAAAAAAGACATGTAATATACCGAAAAACAAATAACCTTCTAAAGCGCGATAAATTTCCCGTTAAGACTATTTTATATACGCTCGCGTATTTAATTATGTATTTAATAAACACTGCGTGAGTTTTAGTGGTTAAAACACACGTCTATAAATATAGGACTTAACTAAATTTATTAATTATAAATTCCTTCGTGACTTTAAAAGTTAATTTAAGCATTTAACATCTATTATCTTTTGGAAATAATATAGCAGGTATATCATTACATTTACAACTGGAACTATTGAGATGGTTTAAATTAATAGATTTAAATTAACACAAAATCCAGTGAAATAGAATGAATGAACTAGACCACTGATCACTTTACACAATTTATATTTTACCGCTTTGCACAGAAATAGAATTCACTGCAAATATGTATAAAATCCAGGGGAAAATCTATAACAAGATTTCAAATATAGCTAGTGCTTCTGTTAAGTTCTGGCCAGCGAGTGATAAAGTGTATTTCTACGTGGTCTGTATATATCTAGAATGAAATGAAAGATGAGTGGGACATGAGAAACTTGACGCCTTTTTAGATCTCAGGACACTTTTGGGGATCTGACCGCCAAACTAAAGAGATATGCCGCCCTGGTCTCTCGTATCTTCGCTCGCTGCTTGCGTTCCGGCTTTCCCCGTTCGCTTTCACTGCGATCGGTTCTGCGTTTGGCACGGAGATGCGAAAATACCGGCAGGGAACTTGCGTCGCTCGTCAGGGACCACTACTGTCTTTGATCGTGGCGCTAGTCTTTCCTGAGATCTCTCAGTGCCTGTTTGATCGTGTGCCGCTACATTCTGTTTGATGCTGGCAACGCCCCCTCTGGGCCAAGTTAATGAAATTACTGCCTATGATTGCTCAAGAGATGACCAGAATGGACGGTAGATAAGCTGTCCACATATTAATCAGCAAGCGTGTTGCCAATCTGCGTGGAAAGGTTGCACAGCTAATGAGTCCAGGTGAACTGAAAAATCCCGTTTGACGAAAGGTTACAATATTTCGGGGGCACTGATGTTATCCAAAGGGTCGTTACGAAGAGTATATATATATATATTGCGGGTCTTTATATTATATTTAGATGAGTATCTCGTTAACTCAGACCAAGTCCAGTTAAGGGTATGTAATGTAGACCACGCATACAGTAAAACATTTCCAAATCCTTAAATCAGCACAACGGCAGCATGGACAAACTTCGATCATATTTATTTGACACAACGTAGCTCCATATAGATATTCTTGATATGCATAATAGATTAAGGCGTCAACTAGACAGTCCTTAGTGTCGCTGTACCGTCTGCAACTGGAACAATGTCCTCAACATTTTCATGCAGTTTATTAAAGTTCAAAACTCACTTTCACAATATTAAGAATTCCTTTCTTACAAATAATCTAGCATGAACCCACGGAGGTTTATAGGTGATCTAGAGGTCGAACACTTTAGGAATCTGTATTGAAGTAAAACATTTAGGAGCCCGACACGCATGCGTCCGTCTGCCTTGAACACACACAGAAAAGACCCCAGAAAGATCACCCACTTCTGCAAACAGCAACCGTTGACTTTTGCTACTCGGCCCAAAAGGCAATGAAGTACTTCCTGTAACCCTGGTACGGTCATGTCAACCCCTGGCTTGCATTTAAAGGAACGTCACATCTGGTCCCACGCTAGGAGTAAGAACTGCGTGGCATACTTTGCATTCCCCGCAATCAAAGGGGGCTCTCCAACTATGCAGAGCTAAAATACTGTACTCTGGTTCTGGGCTCTCCCAATTGTCTCGTCCTGCACCACTTCTCAGCTTCCCCTGCCTATCACTGGGTCCATAGTGAGATTCTTCTGCATGCAGTCAACCAAGTCAAAGCCAAAGAATTACGCCTGGGGCTCAAATAACTTCTCCAAGCTTAGTGTGCAATGCTGGGTTCTCAACAAGTTTCACCACAGGTAGAATCCCTGAAGTGTGTGGATTATTTCAACTGTTAATGAGGATGTAATTAGCCTCACAGACATAGGTTCAGCTCCACGTACGTATATTGTAGCATTGTGCATAGCTGGTGGTCATATAAGGATGACTCCAGGTATGCCTCCATGCATTCTTATAGGGGGTACGCGATTACTAACAGTTTGGGAAACACCGATCTAGAACAAATGACCCAGAGCTGAACAGTCGGAACACTTTAGGATTATGTTTGCCGTAACATGCTCTGTTTTTTTCACCCCAACAGATTCTGTCTACCACTGACTGACATGCTTCTCTAGATTTCCGGTCTTTACTGGCGGTGTTGTTGTCTACCCTTTAATATTTGTTTGTAATTAAATACATTTGTTATTATCGGTTTCGAATCTTTGTTTTCGTTAACTGATGCGATTCAATACATGAAACATAATCCTGAGTGCTTATATGCACCAAAAGCTATGTTTGATGTTTCTAGATAGTAGTGACGCATTATTTTGATTTCCGCTGATGTGTGACGCTGTCTTGGATGAATAAGAATCCTTTGTCGTGTTTTCGGTTGTTCATAAGATCAGTCTTTGTTGAGGTGATATTTTATATTATTGTGTCTGATATTTGTAGACGACCCTTGATGATTGACCTTGATGATTCGCTACTTTCTCTTTTACTGTTTCATCCAATGTATTACAAAACTGAACTACGTCCGAATCGAAGCAACGTTGACAAATCAAGAAAATTAAAGAGGCAAGCAGATTCCATAAATGCTATAAAAATGTCAAATCAATCAGCTCTGGCAACAAGTGCATGCCTGGAGATTACAATGATTCCCCAAGAACATTTCAAGAAATTAAAAAAAAAAAAAAACGACCACACAAATGTGTGGTGATAAACTCTCGATAACCTCGTCACCAACCACCTGTTTCACAGATCAGATAGGTGGCCCCAGTAGACTGCTCTTCTTCTTTGTACACTTTCATACGTCAACTTGAAAAAAAAAAGTTTAAAGAAAGTTGTGGTCAGCCTGAAATTGTTGGTATATCCATAGAGTTTGTCCAGGAGTGGGACTGGTAACGGCAATATGTACTTTCTCTGTTCTTCATGTTGAGCATGTTTGCAGCAGATGTTCAGCCCATTGTAACGAAGAGGCAGATAAACTTGCAAAAGAAGGGGAGCCCTGCAACAAAACGATATAGAGACAACTTATTAAATGACTAAAACAACTACAAAAGCCATATTCAAGTCCAAATGGGACAGAGAACAGCCTGGTCACATAAAAGATGATGCCTATCACCAGCTATCTAGGCGAGACCAGGTCATCATTTTCCGCTTACGTACTGGTCACAATAGGCTAAGGTACCATCTATATCGCAATTACAGGATTGGTCCTAGAGATCTCTGCTCCTGTTGCACTGGCCTCATGACAGCCGCACATCTACTCCAGTCCTGTCCAACTTACAGCAGTGAACGGAGTGACATATGGCAACAACCCAACTTCTCTCAACGAAAAACTGTTTGGAGATGTCAGGAACCTTGAGCTGACTACTGCCTTTATTAGAGTCATTAATGTAGAAGTCTGAGGGTGAACGACATGTCAAGAACCTTGAGCTGACTACTGCCTTTATTAGAGTCATTAATGTAGAAGTCTGAGGGTGAACGATGAAGAAGAAGATTTTATCGGTGCTACAGCTACACTCCACCAGGCGTGATGGCCACTGACTGCCTTGACGGTCGGCGGCTATGGATCAAAGAAGAAGAAGACAGCTACACTCATCGGACAACTCTAATTTCTGGGTAGCAATTAGAAGTTAATTACATCATCACCATCATCATTCTCTTTTGCCCTCTTTACGAAGCATGGAGCCAGCACCGCCGATGGTCCCCTTGCAGGAAGCCTGCCCCGAGCTCTCATAATTTCTTGCAGCAGTGGTTTCTGTGGTAATTTGTGTTGCATGATCGTGTTGCCACCTCATGCACACCCTCATATAAGTCGCCTTGTTTGACGTGCTTGAATGTGCGTTTGTCAAAACAAAAAACAAAAGTCTGGCGGAGATGAAAGCATGAACCAAGGTTGGGGCACAGCACGATGGATGGACAAAGACCGAGTAAAGTGGAGTGTGTTGCTGCTTCGTTAGTCAGAACAAAAATATATTAGAGACTGCAGGAATAAAGAACTGTGATCTGCCACGCCAGTCGAAACAATAATTAATTCTGTGTACAGGTAAATCTCCTAACAGCCATTGTCTTTGACTGTGCATGTGAGACTTCTTCCAAACTGTTCAAATTCTAAGCAGCTTACGACATATGATGCTGAATCTGTATTGAATTCTTCAGCTCCTTACATTTTCTTCTTCTTCATCGTTCGCCCTCAGACTTTCACATTAATAACTTTAAGAAAGGCAGTAGTTAGCTCAAGGTTCCTCACATCTCCAAACAATGCGCGCGGGACAAGCATCCTTATAACATTTAACGTTACTGTTGTGTTTGACACTTTTGATAATTATATATATATATATATATATATATATATATATATATATATATATATTATATATATATATATATATATATATATATATATATATATATATATATATATATATATATATGTCAGATAAGGGCACGCCGGTAAGATTCAAGTGTTATAGGGGGTTGTTGTTTAACTAGGGCTGCTGACCTTCCCGCTCTTTTGCAGCCAATCCCAAGTTGAAGACTCCTTGGTATTATCCACACTGTAGATCTAGGCTTTTCCTGTAACTTTTCTGCTATTCCGAAACGTGTTTAAAGAGTTAAGTCATGATATATATATATATATATATCACCAACCAAGATCTGCTTACTCGGAGCAAGTAAGAGGACATGCACACCATCATAGCTGGCAGACGCTGGAGCTGGGTTAGCCATGTCCTCAGAAGAGACCCCTATGCCATCACAAGAACAGCTATGCTATGGACCCCTGAAGGAAAACGAAAGAGAGGCCGACCAAAAACAACTTGGCGGAGGACTGTGGAGGCTGAGATGCAAAGAATGAACCAGAGTTGGGGCACTGTACGAAGGATGGCCGCCGACCGAGCAAAGTGGAATCAATTTGTTGTTGCCCCACAAAACGCCACCAGGCGTAATGGCCACTGACTGCTTTGACGGTCGGCGGCTAAGGATCAAAGAAGAATATATATATATATATATATATATATATATATATATATATATATATATATATAATGTGATTCGTGTATGCACACATTGCAATCCTCGCCGGTGCTACAAAGCTCGTGCACTGTGCTGAGATTCTTCCTTGTGTGGTCTAAGGGAGGAGATCGGAGCACTGCTGGAGTAGTCCGTGTGCAATGAAGATGATCCTCAACATAAAAAACAAATACCAATATGTGTGTGTGTGTGTGTGTGTAAAGTTGTACAATATATATCAATTGTAACTGAAAAAAGACTAATGAAAATAACGTGAACTTATAATAACACTGACTAACCAAAAAAAACTTTTTTTTTCTTCCTCTAACATTTCTATGTTTTTCTGGTCAATTTTAATGCGCTGTTTTTAAATCTGCAAACCGTTTTTCTCTATCAGGTCGGGATATCTAGAAATACGCAATTGAAGTTTTTTAACAATGCATACAGTATTACAACATCATTCGTACAAGAAGTATAACAGTTATGTAGGCTTGAATTTCTTTGCAGTCGACTTTCGTCGGTGAATGGCATGTGGTACATCGCGATGAAGCATCCAACAATAATCGGCAAGCATGGTCACACTCCACCATCCTTGATAACGTGACTCCATTATGGCGATATCTTGATGGAATCATTCTCCATGTTCATCGCTGAATTCGCCAAGGTTGTCAAGGAAAAAGTCAAGATGCGAATCGAGCAAAGGGATTTTGAGGGACATGATACAGCCCATAATTCTGTATGCATCTATGCACTGCTTAACAATATGCAACATAGTCGACAGATTTGTGATTTTCCAGAAAGTTATCGACGATCGATTTGAATGCCATCCATGCGCGAAGTTCACTACCATGTAACAAGTTCTCGAATTGTTTGTCTGCAATAACTTTCCTAATCTGAGGTCCTACAAAGATACCTTCCTTTATCTTTGCATCGCTAACTTGCGGAAACTTTTCTCGAAGATAAGTGAAAGCTTTGCTCGTTTTATCTAACGCTTTTACAAAATTCTTCATGAGCCCCAACTTTATATGTAACAGTGGTAAAATGAAGCTGTCTTTGTTAACTAATGGCTCGCGTATTACATTTTTATGCCCGAGCTGCATACGATCCCGGATAGGCCACACCTTTCGTGCATAATGTTCCTGTCTGTTGCGGCTGTCCCATTCACATCGGAAGCAACAAAATTTAGTATACCCAGTCTGCATACCCGTGAGAATTGCAATGACCTTTAGGTCTCCACAAATCCGCCATTGGTAGTCATTGTACTTTATTTTTTCCAAACGTATAGCCATATTGTCATAAGTTTCTTTCATATGAACAGAGTAGGCGACTGGAATTGATGAAAAAAAATTTCTGTTATGCAATAACATGGCTTTTAGACTAGTCTTGGAAGAATCGATGAAAAATCGCCATTCGTTGACTATGTGCTCATGACCGTTTACATCTTTGCAATAGCAAATGTCATCACCCATCTCAAAGTATTGAACAAGTTCTCTGTGTCTATGACGAAATTTAGATATTGGAGTATTGGGCGCTAAAAGATTTCATTCTTTGAGTCGCGAACCGAGTAATTCCGCTTGTCCTTTGGTAAGAGCGAGATCACGTATTAGATCTGAAAGTTCTGAATGGTTAATTAAGTAAACACCATCATTCACCGGTATGTAATCTGAGTCAGAATTAGTTTCTAAAGCAGGTAAACTATCACTTTCTGATGGTTCATTTACGTCCAACGGATATTGTTCTGGTGGTACTTGGATCGGACACGTGATTGGATCATGAGGCACTGGTTTCGAAACCGATTCAATATTTGGATAAACCACAGACTTTCTAGTTTTAAAAGTGAAACCATGGATATTTGTCAAGCAGAAGTAACAATAAGTAGTGTGATTTGTATGTTCACGCCATATTACTGGCACTCCAAAAGGCATCGACTTATGCTTCGGCGATTTTCGTAACCAACCTGCCAATGTATCGAACAAACTGCATTTGGCTTCCAAGATTTATTTGCATCATCAACTTTCGAATCGAAATAAAGTTCATATGCTTTCTTTAGTAATGGTGTAAAGTTTTTCTGGTCAACACGATCGGTAAAATATCCGCACACGTAACAGAACAGATCAGCCGAATTTCTACAACTTCTAGAAGCCATATTTTGCTCAGAATTATTTCAAAATACAGCATCTATTTGAAAAATCACGTAACATATGTCATGCATCTTTTAGCAGTATAAAAAGTAGAATTATGTTGCTTTTTATTAATTTTTAATAAGCTATATAGTAAAAATGAAACGGAGCAAATAACGGTTTCCCAAAAATATATTTATTCACAAATATCTTAAGAACCCGACGTGATAGAGATAAACGGATTTCAGATTTGAAATCAGCGCAAGAAACTGACCTAAGAACACTTATTCTTATATAAGAAAGAAAAATGTTGTTTGTCAGTGTAATCAAAAGACGTTCCTACAGGACAAGGTAAATTTGTGTCTGTATGAAATGAAAGTACACTTGTTAATTAATGAAGAAAGCGCATTTTTTAATACATACTAGTCTGCTATAGAAGCAAGTGCATCACCCGTACAGCAAGAACGTAACACAAACTTGTAAATAAATATGTGTGTATTTCTACAGTACAGCATTCTCACAGAGTAAATTTTAAAGTATTTGGGGATTGTCTTCTACGGCTAAAAACAGTATTATAAAGTAAAATAAGTTTAAAAAAAAAAAAATTCTGCCGCATACATCTTGAACCACTTCCGCGTACCACACATTTCGGGAAACACTATTCTTAATTAAATAATTTAAAAACAAAAGACAGAATTTGATTAATTGTACTCCCATTGGTTACCTTGACATGGCATGCTGTTTGATTGGTTTACAGCTGTAATGTGAAATGAAGGCAAGATGAGAGTAGCAAGCACACATTAAAAGCACTCGGTCTAGTGAGCTGAGAGACAGACAGAACAGCAGATAAAGGGGGAGCCATCTGTTAATGAACGGAGAGTGGTTGATGACTCAGACAAAATAGAACAATTTTATAGAATCTGGAAAAGATATCGATATATACTTGTTTGATTTTTCATTAGTAAGATCCCAGAATCTCTGACTTATAAAATAAATTCCTTAGGGCAGCACATGTCTTCGACATCTGTCAGAAAATCGTCTGATTAGAAAACTGTCAGTAATGTGAGTCATATCATTTCACAGTTACTTTTTCATGACATGAGTTTTTCTTCATTTTGTCAAGGCACGATTCATTTTACACAGAAAAAGTGTTCATCGGTTATATTAGAGCTTGTCATAGAATTATATGACTAAGTCAGCTCTCATAGAATTATATGACTAAGTCAACTCTCATAGAATTATATGACTAAGTCAGCTCTCATTGAATATATGACTAAGTCAGCTCTGATAGAATTATATGACTAAGTCAGCTCTCATAGAATTATATGACTAAGTCAGCTCTCGTAGAATCATATGACTAAGATAGCTCTCGTAGAATCATATGACTAAGCTCTCATATGATCATATGACTCAGTCAGCTCTCATAGAATCATATGACTAAGACAGCTGTCAGGGAATTGCGTCCCCTGCTTTGCAGTAGTGGTCCAACAGTGGCCAAAATTCAAAAGTATCAAATATAGGCCTTCAAAGGTGTCTACCTTCGCACAAGATTGCTCTTGGCAGAGTTGTAGATAGAAGGATAATGATGCTTCTATCTCAAGGGTGTGTTCATAAGATATTTCCGAAGTCAAGAACAATGCTGCATTGGCAGATCACTTGTTAACTTATATCGGTCCGCCGTCTTTTACGAAGAATTAAGCAATTATTAATTTCAGCTCGTTCACGCCCCCACCCTGAGTTACTCAGTGGAATTCTTCTTATTTTGGTATAGCTCTGTTAGAGTGTATTTAGTAAATTGACTGAGACAAACATGCAGTACATTCAAAATGATAAAATCGACGTTAAATGTATATATTTACAAATAACAGATTTAATAGTCATTTAGGTCTTAATAAGGTTTTAAAGAAACGAATAATTATTCATTAAAAAAATTTTAGTGTAAAGGAGGTCACTTGGCAGCTTTTAGGGGTTACTTGGCTGTCAGTGACGGTTCTGCTCCTTCTGATGGGTTGGTTCTTGGTGGACTGATCACGCTCGTCGCTGGTCAAGGTTGTAGGGTGCAGCACGTTTCAAGAAGTGTCAGGGAGTTTCTACGAAGTTGGTCCCTCGTCTTTAAGCTCAGGCCACTTTTCCCTTCCTGTTCCAGAGATAGTACCCTCAACTGGTACCACCATGTAGAAAGAAAAGTTCTCCAGAGTATTGCGTTTCCTGACACATACTTATGTGCCTTCCTATTCCTATTCCACCATCCCATCTACCTCAGACTTTACCCTCGATGAGAATTAAACTTAATCCCTCGAGAGAAAACTTACTTTACATTTAAATTGAATAGCTTTATATTTACATTACATTCAAATGAAAAGGTTAATAGTATAGATAGAACATGTTTACGTTAACATCTACACTGATGGAAAAGTGTTCACAATATAGATTGAATATGTTTTCATTTATATCTACACTGATTGAAAAGCTTTGAAACATTCATTAATTTTAAAGTGAATATGTTTACACAGACATTTACACTGGTTAGAAAATGTAGATATTATAAATAGAATGTACATAATTTCTTTCATCTTTCCCTCCCTGCTCCATATGGAGCTTGGGACTACCTATTCTTTTAGTTCTCTGTAAGAAACTAGCAATAAAGCTGTCACCAGCCCTTGCAGTGGTGGTTCATGAAATCATCATTCTATATGATGAGGTTGGCAGCCTCAAATGACTTGGACATGCATTAGCACGTTTCACATATTAATATTCACATGGCAATATATAAATATTAGTTCACATGCTAGTAATGAAAAATATAAACTGTAAAAAGTACAACTTACGCCAGTCTTGGCTCACAGACTGTTTGCTTAGAGTAGTAGGGTTAAGGCTGTGGCAGATGCCTTTTTTTCTCGTGTTCTTGGGGGGTCATTATTTTAACAATTAATTCCCACTATGATTTCGTGTTTCAGTTTCATCAGATTCCGGTTCCTTATTAAAATATTTTTCCTGGTCTCTTTAAGTTCTTCAAGATGTTCCACAAAGTCCGGTCTGATAAATGGAATTCTGAATTCTAACTTCTGGCAGTCTGGTTTCGTCTTCGCAAGCGATCCTTACAGTGTCTTGACACTTAAACATGTCAGGTTATATTGCCTGTCTTCCCCCGCATTTGGTTTGTTACGATGCTAAGAAAGCTCCAATCTTTTCAAACATGTGTGTTAAGTGGGGTAATTTCAAAATTATTTCCGCCTGAAATAATATGCGTGATGCAAAAGGTCACACCTCCCATATATTGAATCTTCTTCTTCTGCGTTCGTCCAGAAAAGGACGTTTGTTACGTTGTGTCGCCGTTTACAGCAAAGCTGCGATATTTGCGCCTTTTGGCCCGACACATCCGGTTTCAGCATGGCATTTTTGGGACCAGGTTAGCCTTCCTTCTTCGATACCTTCTCTCTCAGCCAGACTGCAGGGATGCAGCCTGTTTCCAGGACCATCACTTGGAGGTGGAGTAGGGTCTTGGTCAGCTCTGGTTCGCTGACCCTGACGTGCATTTATCACTGTTGCTGCGCCTTCGGTCCCATATATGGAATGAAAACATCCGATCCTCTCTCGGCAATGTTTACAAATAACTTATTATTACTTTAATCTAAAGTAATGTCTTTGTAACAAGGTGTGCCGGAAACGTTGATGTCATGCATGTCTGTCCAAAATGTGTCGCACAGACGAGTAATCTTGTTATCTGTCGGTTGAGCACATACAATCCGTCTCTTTACGATCTTGGCAAAGAAAGCACCGTGGCCTTATCAGCGAATAAACAAGTGCGCTGGGCGATTTTAGTGTTAATCTGTAGTCTTATGTCGGCCACACCAGAGATTAACCAACATGGTTGTCGATTAATTATTATCTCAGCCGTTCCTTGCAAAGCAAGGAGGGACGGGTGAGAAACAGACATGACGACATATCAGTGAGAGGAGTGTAAGAATGTTTGAAAATACAAAATATCTGCTACGTAGCAGAGAAAGAAAAAAGGTGCTAACACTGAAAAGCACCCGATTAATCAGTACAACAAATGTAGCTGATTACTGCCGGAGTGAAGCAGAGATCAACCCAAATAATGTCACAACAGCTCTCATAGAATCATTTTGACTAAGTCACTCATAGAATTATATGATTAAGACAGCTCTCTTAGAACCATATGACTAAGACAGCTGTTACAGAATCATATGACTAAGACAGCTCTCATATAGAATCATATGACTAAGTCAGCGCTCATAGAACCATATAACTAAGTTAGCTCTCATAGAATTTTATGACTAAGACAGCTGTCAGAGAACTATTTAACTATGTCAGCTCTCATAGAATCATGAGACTAAGACAGCTCTCATAGAATCATATGATTAAGACAGCTCTCATAGAACCATATGACTATGACAGTTCTCATAGAACTATATGAATAAGATAGCTCTCATGGAATCATATGACTAAGACAATTGTAATATAATTCATATGACTAAGACAGCTCTCATTGAATGATATGACAAAGACAGCTCTCATAGAAATCATATGACTAAGGCAGTTCTCATAGAATTCAAATGACTAAGTCAGCTCTCACTAAGCGTCTACACTGAGCTACATTCCTGTTGTTAACCCAGACTTTTTGTCTGGGAAGATACTCGAAACCATGTTGTTCCAATACGGATCCCAAGTGGTGTTGGGAAATAAGCTGTCAGTTCGCACATGATGTGTTGGAAGAGGGCAATCTTGGTGAAGATGAAGACACGGAAAGCAAGATAACAAATCTGATTTTGGAGCATGGAAAGCTACGTAGTCGCTTCCGTCCAGACTCTGTTATGATAAAATAATTACAAGAAAGTAACATCTTGGAATATATTATCAGCGATAGATCTATGAAGTAGTGAGTTGTAAACATTATAAATACCCACATGGTGTCATGTAGAATGTTCTGCACGAGGGTAAATCACGTAAATGTAGTCCCGTTGCAGTTACTGCAGTTGGGGAGTTAAATGTTAGAGACTTCATCCTATTAGGTCCAGAATCAAAAGGTGGGGTGACCAGTTCCCTTCCTCGCTGCCTATTCCTTCCCTAACTTAAAGTCAAGCACCCATTTACAACAGGGTAGACTGGAGCGTATCGGTACCGTGATTCGAACTCGGCACCTTTGCTGCTAGACACCAGCGCTCTAACCACTCTGTCAGTCGCACACGAAGGTAGTGGGGGAAAAAGACCCTTACCGATATCAGACACATTTTTACAACCCGAAGAGCCACCATGTTAAAAGATTTAAATATATGATAAACTCATTTGGAAACCTGGCTAAATGCTTCAACAAGTGCACAGTCCTTGGATACCAGCCCATTGCAACATTCCAGGCAACTAAGCGGCAGATAAACTTGCTAAAGAAGGGAAGCCCTGCAACAAAATGATATAGAGACAACTTATGAAATGGCTAAAACAACTAAACCATATTGAAGTCCAAATGGGACAGAGAACACCCAGGTCACATACAATATGACACCTATCACCAGCTATCTAGGTGAGACCAGGTCATTATTTTCCACTACGTACTGGTCACAATGGGTTGAGGTACCATGTATTTCACAAGTACAAGATTGGTCCAACAGATCTCTGATCCAGTAGCACCAGCCTCATGACAGCCGAATATCTGCTCCAGTCCAGTCCAACTTACAATCAGTAAACGGAGTGACATATGGCAACAACCCACTTCTCTCAACGAAAAACTGTTTCGAGATGTCAGGAACCTTGAGCTGACTACTGCCTTTATTAGAGTCATTAATGTAGAAGTCTGAGGGCGAATGAAGAATAAGAGAAAGAAGAATCGGAAGAAGAAGAAGACACTAATTCATGGTTGGATTTGCATGCAAGTGCTAAAATAAACCACTTCTGATAGGAGTGTTTTCCAACAAAACCACATGGACGTGTGTAAGTGAAAATGTCGCTTATAATTTACAACATAGTAAGATTACTTCACTGCATTTCCATCTCGTCAAGAAGAAATTTCAGACGCCAAGATAACGAATAGAAACAGGACTCCAACATAAGGGCAGGACCAAGTATTAGAGGATCTTCTTGTATTAGACAGAAAAAATACTCGAAAATAGTACTGGAAACAACGAATCCGAGGAGCCTACCTACAGAATAGCATTGGGTATATAATTAAAGTAATACCCTGACCACCTGTAAGTCGGCCTCTTAAAACCAGTGGCCCGACACTATTCTGAAGTTTTTCATGTGCAAGAAGTCTGTAAATTCATTCCCGATAAGTTGTAATATGTACATTTTATCATTATATTTTTTTGCATTTAACATGTGTAAATTGCTTGTGGATGTACATGTTCATACTAGGCCGGCAACCTCAGAATATAAAATGATTGGATTCATGAAACACCACTGCAAGATCTGGTGACTGCTTTGTACGGGTTTCTTCACAAGGAATCCAAAAGCAGAGGTAGCCGCACGCTCTTTGTGGAGCAGGGAGTGGATGATGATGACATCCTGGCGTACATACTTATTTTATAAACATTTTAATACGTTTATGTGTATATTCAAACATGTTTAAATAATGCAGTTGTCGTTTTCCCTTGTCCGAGCGCACTTTCATCCGACTTACTGGGTTCAACATTAATGCTCAGGGAGGAAAAGGTTTCTGAGAAAGATAAAGTGGCGGAATGGAAGCGGCGGCCGCCTGATTCTCATGTCAGAAGACCCAGTACTAATAAGAAGCATTTGTTTTCTCTCAATTTGTGGTATTCGTCTGTGGTTCAAGTTGCCAGCACTCAACGTCAGACGGGTCTTGAAGACGCTTCCCTTGACAATTGGAGTGGTTAGCCCAGCATTACCGCCACGGACGTGCTACTACCACAGAATTTGACGATTGACGGAACAGTCAATAATACAGCTGTGAATTAACCCAACACCAACAGCAAATCATCGTCAACACCTGGCTAGTTAAGTATTACACTCAGGATCAGCAAAATATTTTTTTTGGTACGAAAGCCAATTTAAATTCACTACCAGTGATGAAAATATCAGTGCTTAAATTTTTTTCTAAAGAACTCTATTTTTTACTTTGTTTAGTATAGTTGAATATTAAATTTTTTTATCTGTAAATACAAATTGATAGTTGATTTAATCATTATTGAGTAAATTGCACCCGTATGACTCAGTTATTTTAAATACATAACCATTCAGAGCTATTACAGTTTTGGGCTCAGAGTATACGAGCAAATTTCTTTTTCCTCACAGAAGGGGTGGGAAGATAAAAAGATCATGACAGCTTAGATTATATCAGTTGTTTTGCTTGCTTTCTTAAAATTCCTGTGAGGCTCCTTGAAATAGAACGAACAGGTTGATACTTTTGAAGACCCTCCTTTCTGTACTCCAGGTTCGACCATTGTTGGGCCACCGCTGCAAAGCAGGGCACACAAACCCGTCACAATTTCAGATAGCCATATGGATTAGGTAACACTCAGCGAATCGTATGACTAAGTCAGCACTCAGAGAATCACGTGACTATTGTCACGGGCTGCTTCCCCTTTGTTCTGCAGTAATGGTCCAACAATGGCCAAAACCTATAGTAACTAATGTGGATCTTCAAAGGTGTCTGTCTTTGCGCAAGATTACTCTTGGCAGAGATACCAGATAGAAGGATGATGATGCTTCTACCTCGAGGGGGTATTCACAAGATATTTCAGAAGTCAAGAACAATGCTGAATGTGTCTTAGCAATGTTAACTTTTATCTGCCCGCCGCCTTTTGCGAAGGGGTATTATATAATTTAATCTAGCTCTTTCAAGCCCCCGACTGAATTCACAGTAAAATTCTTCTTCTTATTATTATTGGCTTTATATGTGTGTGTGTATATATATATATATATATATATATATATATATATATATATATATTATATATATATATATATATATATATATATATATATATATATATATATATATATATATAAGATATTGATTCATACTTGAGCACTCCTATCTATAAGAACTGAATCAACTAGGAATTTTGAAAACAGCATATAACAAATTTAATTATAAATTAGTATGTAACATTTAACAATAACCAAGGTTATGTTTCAATGGGGTGCAAAAAGATTATGTGATCATCATCGATACTTGATGGAAAGTAAATGTTCGTTGCTGTGGCCTGTTTAATAAGCACTTAGCTGAAAATCGGTGAGCACTGCTGCTGTTGTTCGTCAATTCGTTTCTCTGTGATAAGGGGCACGTCCCGATCGAAGGACGCAGGGGGTAACCTCTCCTGATGTCTGTGTTAATTATCTTCACAGGCCCGCCAGATGTGGCCGTCTAGTGTCGACAATCAGTTTTGTGAATCACAGACACGTAGCACGAACCCAAAATAGTTGGGAACTAGACTTCTTGCTCAGTAGAATAGTCTTGGCAACTTGATAAAGATGCTTCGAACACGCGTCAGAGGTATTACTTCTAGTTATAGTCCCTCTGTGACTGTTGTGAGTAAGTTCTGTAATTGTCCGGTTTCCGTATTAACAGGTAAACCTTCCTTGCTGTAGTGTCCAGAAGGAGTTCCGATACATGTTTTGTCCGGTTCTATAAGGTCATAATCCTAACTCGATTCTTTCCTGGCTTCAGTCCGAGCTGTCTCTTTGACGATTTTGAAATGCAGTGTTGTAAGTCTAAAATGTTCTACGTTATATTGCATTTTTACTGCCCACGCTCACACATGGCGTTTCCGACAAAACTTCCAATCAACGTGAAGGTATATTAGCCTCTAAACTGCTCAGCCAATAGCATTTGAAAGTGCATTGTCGTAAGTGTGTTGGTTTTCGAAGTATTTGACGATTCTGACAAATTTGAGTGAAATAGACAATGTGAGTGAACTGACAGAATTATAGAGAAAACGCAGATAATGTGTGAAAACCTGGAAGAAGATTCTATTACAGGTATCTCTCTTTCCAAGCCCACAACTCACTTATACAGTCTTTCGAAACACCCGCTCTCTATTCTTTCTTACAAACAGATAGAGAATATAGAAAGAGCTAAATATGTATGGAGAAAGGTCATGAACAGCGCGTTAACAAAAGGTTAAAATTTATTAAAATTCTCTTTAGTTTGTATAGAAGGAAAAGAATAAAATTTCAGCAAATAATAATATATCAAAATATCAAAGTTAACAATTACATCAATTCATACACTAATGAACAAAACCAACAAGTAGGCCCCGATAGGGAAAATAAACAAGAGTTAGCAATCTTTCCGCTTCTGTGGAACCAATACAAATAACTAATGTCAGCGTCTTTGCATCTCTGCTCATAAAGATGGGGATACTTTATAAACCCACTGAAGACGCTATCCATGCGCCGTGTTCACACACAAAAACAAGAAAGGCTGTAGATTAACTCTGTCTATATTATGTCTATATTTGGACCACTGTTACTCGCAAAGTCCGTACTGACCCGTAGACATAACAAATCGAGGTCAACTCCGGACAACTTTCTGTGTGCGCTCTTATCCGACGCGGAGAAATATAACAGGCGTGCTTCGTATACGGAACTCGATGCGTAAATCCGGTTGGGTCTGGTTTTGAGACTGTTACGAGTTATTTAAGACAACTACAGTGCTGTTCTTACGAGGAGCTATGATGGGCTGTTATAAAAGTTACTTCGTAAGAGGATATGACGTCATAGCGATATTGGTTAGTGGACAGAAGTATGCATAAATTAGTAGAAGTGTGCAAATCATCTGCTAGTGACTTCTTCTGTATGTTTCATGGAGTGAGGACGTGTTTCATATATGCTCCAGATATTGATGTGTCCAGGCATATTTTATTCTATTATGGCATCAAGAGTCTTCTGTGAGATGTCCATAAGATTTGAGCACGAACAGGGAGTATATGTAATCGAGTTTGAGAGTCGTAATATTATAATAAAGAAGTCGGAATGAGACGACAGTGTTTCTGGACTTAGACGGACTGTCTAGCCAGCATTTTCATATTATAGCGACGGTGTGACCGGTGGTGGTCGATATTCAGTTATACTATTGATTCTACGATTGGAGCTGTTATGCTTTGTACGTAACTAAAATGATATCTTCGTCCTCAATGATGGCGCAGTTATTGAATTTATTGAACGTGCCGTCCTGTTGCCTGTTTTTATAACCCTAGAAATTACTTTGGCCAACTGTTAAGGATAGATTTTATATAATATATTGTAGCATGTTACTACACGCTAGCATATGTCCATTTTATTTGAGGAATTGTGTTCGCCTGTAGACAAACTACTTTTGCACGAAAACATTCACCCCTAGTGAGCGACAGTCACTAGTGACGTAGTTCGTCACATGTCGTGGGTTCGAATTGTTAATTATTTGGGCCTTTCATATTCGTTCACTGGTTTGAGGTGGACGTGATTTTTCTAAGCTCCATGATTGTTACGGAGAGTGTGTTTTTCTAACTGGGGCATTAAATGTATTTTTCGAAGGCCGCCACCTTGTTAAGAACGTTCCAGATGGGGAAGGAAACTTATTGAGAAGTCTTGCACAACCCCTTGTGATATTTTCGTAAGGAGTATCTCAAAGATATTGAGGTAACTGAGTTTAGGTCGCCATCATCAGTTTTTCCGCCACATTGCTTGGGTGCCGGAAATATTGCCCTACCTACTAGCACACGGCCTGGATTGATGAAAGATATATATATATATATATATATATATATATATATATATATATATATATATATATATATTATATATATATATATATATATATATATATATATATATATATATATATATATAGCGTTATTGACTGACGTAATTGGTTATCATTCACATGTTTTCCTGCCATATACTATGCATGTATATATCTTGATTGGATGTCGTCCTGTGATGAACGTACAATAAATGTCAACCATGACTTCCCGTGGACCTGTTCACCTGCCGGCTTTTGTTGTATGTGCTGACAATAATGTCCTGTATGAAAACCTGCAATCATTCGCGTATCCTGCATGATCCTCTATATTTTCTCCCAGACGTAACACCAACACTTATTAACAACAAGAAGAAAGTCATCGCAACAGAGACCTTCTTGTGAACTGCTCCTCTGTTTTAAGGACAAATTAAGATGATTTCAATTCAACTAGTGACGATGTGTAAGATGAGGTATTGGATGCCACTAAAGCTCTGACTTGTAATAAATAGGCGAGTTGGAAAGCACTACTGCACAATACGATGTCAGATTGTTGTTGCTGGTTATTCGCTGCGTGAGATGAATTCCCGTTAGCGGATTATGTGATAAGTCTTGTAATTTCAGGTATTCGGTGACAACTCGTGGAGCTAGTTGCTTACTGGAACCGTGAGTTCGAGGAGAATGTTACATTCCCCGACTAGTATCCAGCTATAGCCGTGGGGGTACCCTGGAACTAAGACCAAAACAAGCAAACGTTACCTCAAGCAAAAGAACAATACAATCATAACAATGTTATAATAAACTGTTATGCCCCACTATAATATGGGTATTATAATTATTGTTAGGTAAGTCTCGGGGCTGTCTTTATCCACATGAGTCGTCCTCCTGTTACTTCCACTCTATCAATTTCCACCATGCATCCCACAAAGGCTAATATATTTTCAACATATTTGTACATCTCTGCATGTGCTCTGACAGAAAAATCTACTCCAAGTCCTCTTCTGACTCGACATAAGGGATGTCCAACTAGGTAGTTCCCGTTGAGTGGACTTGCGATTCATCGTACATCTTTAAGTGAATTTACAGAAAATATAAGCACTACTTGCATTACATAATAAAATTGTATGCGCCACTTGGGGTAGATACACAAAAGGGAAAAGTAACAATCTCCCAAAAATGCAATACATGAACATGCAATGTTTATGCCATTATATTATATGGTGACTTTACTTAGGACATAATTCTTTTACTGGCTGGTGGTTAACTTCTAGACTGCCGTGTAAGTTCTAACTGTCTAACTACACAATAGGCATATCATAATTCCACATCCAACCACAAGATGTTTCTCCCACAAAGTAATAAATTACTACCTTTTATAATTCAGTCGTAATAGCGAATACACTTCACTAGTCAGTTTTATGTTAAACATCTGTTAACTTAGGCTGTAGACGGCGCTACATTATCACCGAATCAATTTAATGAGGGGTCTTCACCAAAAAATAATTCAAGTCGAACTGCTATCAGTTATATATATATTAAAGCTAACATGTATTATATTACAAAATGTCAACTCAACCCGAGATGCCCTGAATTAGGCGACACAAAGTCTAAACTTTTGCCAACAGTTGCCAGTCTCGTTTGGCCATCTACGGGCAGGTAAAATATACGAGTGTACCGACTGAGCAAACATATCAAGATTTATAGTCTACAAGGAGACGCTAACCCAGCTACCTGGTATCGCGTGCTCAAGCAGGTGTTCGGTCGCTCTGTTTTTCAAGCGTGATCTCGAGTAACATAAACATTATTTTAGAGGCTATATCGAAAGTCAAAGAGACGCGAAAATCCCCTGAATACGACATAATATCTCCCGCTGCCAACGTCAGAAAACTACGGCTAGCAAGGGCCGCTACCAAGGCTCAGAACGAACGTGCGTTTCTCTCCCTTGGACAGAGATAAAAAGAGGATACTCGGCTATCAAAGGGCAGCTGCCTCTTTGCGCCGCTCAACTACCGGCCTAGTAAGACGGCGGTTTACGTCTCAAAGACTCTACTCGCCAGTGGTAAAAAAACACTGTTACGAGCAAAACGTCCCTCTGGTCTGGCGTATCACAACGTGCACGCAGGTGCGTCGATGTAATATTACCACAAGCTGCCGATCGCTTAGCCACCGAGAACCGCGCGATGCATTTTTAATGAAGGCTAGAAGCGAAAATCAAAACCCAGACACGCCTTTTGGTGGGTGTCGGAGCGGGGAATAATAGAGTTATTACAGCAATAAAAGAATGAGAAGAAACGAAAGTACGTGTAGCCGGCAAGAACAGAAAAATTAGAAGGCAACTGGGACGGATTGGAAAATTCATATTATCAGTCGTTTCGTCACATGCATGCAATGATTACTTTCCTCATGGACTTTTCTGCATGACTCATACGTTTGTAAAATTCAAACGGTCACTCTCCGTATATGGAATTGGTATTTCAGTCAATTTTCAGTAATGATTACCACTACAACTTCTTACATTTATCTTGCTTATAACAAGCTTGTCCGAATGTTTATTCAGGTGGGTCTGTAATATGCCACCAGATCGATAATTAACCGGCACTTCCTATGCAAACAAAACACCGGGCACCATTACTCGAAATTGACTTGTCGCCAATCTGGGTTTACCAGTAACTTGTCTCCGCGGGAATGGGCAGGCAAACATAGCACGTATGAATGGAAGAAGCGTAAACATTGACACGAAAATACCAAATACTGTCTGAGGAAGGAAAATATAACGTGCCAACAATCGAATAGCCCACATAATTAGTACGCACAATAAAGGTAGATCAATACTGCCGGAGAGGAAAAGAGAGCGAACAAAATTATGTGACAACTATGACAGCTGCAAAAATTGTGTGATTAAAACAGCTCTAAAAATCACATGACTAAAACAGCTCTCAGTGAATCGTTTGACTAATTCAGCACTCAGAGAATCATATTACCGAGGCACATTTTCGAGAATCTTTTTTCACTAAGATAGTATTAAGGTCTTTTCACAATTATGTCTGTGTGACAGTGTTTCTCAACCTTTTTTTAATCAAGCCGTAACCTAGCAAATAACATTTAAACAGCTAGCGAAACCCTATGATGCTATTCTATTACTGAAAAGTTCTTGCCAAGAAAATAAATTTGTAAAGAATTGCTATCTAAATATTTCATACATACACACAATCACTTTATATATAAAAAACACTATATATATATATATACTGAAGCACATTAAAAACTCACCACTATTATATATACTGATGCCGAGAAGCTGGAAAAAAAAGTGTGGGAATGGATTTTCCCCGTGTTTGTCATGAGGTAGAGAATGGCTGCTGGAATGGAAAGTGCATGATTCAACCCACGGGTTTGTGTACAGACTACATGAAAACAATGAAAGTTACACGTGCAACACGATTCCCAATAGCTATGACCCTGAAAATGTGTACGCGTTGTGGCAGTATACTCGGTATAAAAAGGCCGTTGAGACAAAACACCCAGTACGTGTGCTTGAAATGCCACGACTATCTGAAAACGACCGCCAACGAGCCATTGGTATGTTGGAGACCGGAATGAGCTTGCGGGCCATTGCAAGAAGGATGAATTGCCACCACAGCACTATTGTACGTCTCAATGAACGTTACGGAACCACTGGCAGTGCCCGGGATAGACTTCGGAGTGGCCAACCACGAGTTACTACCCCTGCGCAAGATCGTCATATTGTGCTGAGTCACCTAAGGAATCGTTCTCTCCCGGCAAGTCAAACAGCAAGAGCAATAGTGGGTAGACGTGGGCAAGTCTCTCGAATGACAGTCATACGACGACTCAGAGATACAGGCCTTACTGCAAGACGTTCTATGTTGGGCCAAACTTGACTCACAGACATCGTCAGCAGCGCCTGCAATCGGCAGAGCAACATTTCAGATGGACTAGACTGCAGTGGAATGCTGTCCTATTCACAGACGAGAGCAGATTCAACATATCCTTTGCTGATGGACGTATGCGGATTTGGCGACGGTGTGGAGAGCGCTTTGGAGATTGCTGTGTTCGTCAGCACAACCGATTTGGAGGTGGCAGTATTCACATTTGGGGAGGATTCAGTTTTCACCATCGCTTGCCTCTTCACGTCTTCCGTGGAAATGTTAATGCTGTGACATATCGAGATGACGTTCTGGGTGCATTGGTTGCTCCTGAGTTCACAAATTATCCAGACTTGCAGCTTCTCCAGCAGGATAACGCATGCATTACGCAGTAATATCTACAGCAGCAGAACATTGTGACGATTGATTGGCCTGCCCTATCACCAGACATGTCCCCTATAGAGCATCTGTGGGACGAGCTTGGACGCAGAGACTACAGGCAAGGTTCTCCAGCTAATCTGCAACAGCTCGAAGCTGCTCTTACACGTGAATGGGACTTGATTCCCCGGAATTTTCTTCAGAGACTTGTGCGTTCCATGCGGAGCCGCTGCCAAGCTTGTTTGCAAGCACACGGTGGACATACCAGATACTGAGGATAGTGTGAATGAATTTTTTTATTGGTTGCATTTTTGGTTTTCTCCCTTGCCTGCACATTAATGACCAGCATGGATTCATAGGAAAATGAATAAAGATTCCAAATATGGAAACTTGTAAACACTTATATTTACATTTCACACTCTGTTCCTGGATTATACAGGTGGTGCGTTTTTAATGTGATTTATTTATTTATTTATTTATTTATTTTTTTTTAGCGTACGCCCGCTGTTACTCGAGACGAAATCTCAGGTTAGTATGTCTAACCTGAGACTGATTTTTACGTGAGTATCCCTTTTTTTCTTGTACAGAGACAGGTGTCCCTCTCCATTCAGGCAGATACTCGCCGATTTCGGAGGTACCCATTAGATAAAATCGGCACTGTTATCACCAATGCGACAAAGCAGCTGAGAGAGGTGTCAAATAATGGGTTCCAGGAATGTTTCCAACCGCTGTATGGACGTTGGCAAAAGTATGTAGTTGCCGAAGGGAACTATTTTGAAGGAAATGTAGTGTAAATAATTGTATTTTTACTTACTTCTATACAATGCATAAATTCCGGGAACTTTTTGAAGCTACCTCGTATATATAAATATCAACTGTCAGTATACGAAAAAATATTCAAAAATTCTATCATCGTTTTAAAAAAATCCTCTAAACCTTTTGTTTTAAAGACATTCAAAGAATGTCGTAAGGAACAAAAAGCGTGACAGATTTAAAAAAAACAATATGACAACTGTCAAAAGATTATAAAAGATGTCTGAAGTGAGACCGACAGAAGCCGAAAGATAAAAACCCTCGTGTTTTGCGCCAGTGTAAAATTTGCGTACGTATTTTCACACAGCACCCGATCATGTGAAACTCTTAAACAATTTATTTTTTCGTGCGATATATTGTTGTGAATCTGTGCTGTATTTATCTCGTTGGTATTACTATACGGCGATAAAGTCTGTCTCTTTAAGTTCGAATAAATAGGAACAGCGCGACTGATCACATACACGTTTGCAAACGTTTTAAATTATTAAATGATATTGATCGTTTAAATGATATTGATCGCTATGATACGAAACGAACTTAAACATATACAACTAAATATAATCATAAATGAGAATGACATTTCGAGTTATTCCGTTATTTCGGCAATTTTATTTATTTTTTCCTCGATTTTCTCGGAACCCCTGAAGATGAATAGTGGAACCCCATGGTACCGCGGAACACTGATTGAGAAACACTGCTGTGTGAGCATTGCGTGATTTAGAAAGCTATTACAGAATCGTGTAACCCCAAGCGACCTTAGACAATGGCTTTGACTAAAACTTTCTGACAGAATTACATTACTGTACAATTCTTCTGGTTCTCCACATGAGACTTTGATCGTGTTCGGGTCTATCTTAGTGTCGTCATTATTGTCATGCCCGCCGCTTGTTAATCAAATATAGCAGGCATTCCTGTATGAGACTGCTTCCCATTCAAAGGAAATCAATTCCAGCTGGCTCCGTATTGATTGAGTTAATCGAACGCTTGATGACATAAAATCAAGACTAAGGGCTGTGACTGTCCAAACATGGGCACTATATAAGATAGGACGGCGTGGAGGGAGGGATGGGGAGGAAGTCATTCAACAGAAAGGAAATAAGAGAGTAGGAAGAAGTTTTCTATGAAGTTGGAATGCATTTTAAGAAGGAGTGAGTTGTTGAAAGTCATGCACATATTTCAAATGTAATTATAAAGTTGTCGAGAAACTTAAACGTAGAGTTTTTGTTGTAACTGACATAGAAATTCGAGCCTCTGCATGATAAAACAACTTACATATTGTCAGTCAGCCAACAAAGTCTTTAAATCCGTTTCTGCTATTTTGGGCGTAAATGACTCTTCACTTTAGTATCTCAGCAGCTTGATCTCTCTACACGTGTATTCTCCAACATTCAAAAGTCGTATAACGCGTCGCTTCCACGGTTAAGTCACACTTTGATCATTATAATCATCATCATCGAGTGTCGGCCAACTTTCCGTTTATTACGACCCCAGGTATGTTATTACTTCCACTTTCACTACAGGAAATTCCAGAACTGAACAACGGTGAAGGATCAAAAAACAATCTTAGATATGCAGATGATACAGTTTTGTTAGCTGAAAGTGAACAGGAATTACAGGAACTAGGGAAAGCAAGTGAACAGTATGTCACGAATATGGATTGGGCTTTACTATTGAAAATAAAAAAACCGAAAACTATGATAATTAGAAAACATTACAAATAATAATAAATGGGAAAATCTTGAAACAAGTCAAGAGTTTCAGATATCTTGGTCATATAATAACAGAAGATGAAATGTGAAACAGAAATCTAGGAGAGGATAGGAATGGCCAAAGCTACTTTCAACAAAATGAGAAATACTGACATCTAAACAATTAAATCACAAATTAAAACAGAGAATCACCAAATGTTATATATGTGCGCGCGCGCACACACACACACACACACACACGCACGCACGCACGCACGCACACGCGCGCGCACACACACACACACATATATCATCATCATCATCATGTAGCATGTCCTTTGCAGAACGTCGCTCTCATCACAGCCCGCCTGAAAGATTCTCGATCTCTAGCCAGCCCTCCTGCCTCCTCCAATGTCATGTTCAAGGTGTCTTCAATGTCCTGTGTCCACCGTCGTCTTGGACGGCCCCTGCCTCGCCTTCCAGGTACCATACCCTCCATCACTGCTCTCTCTAAGCCACTATGGCGTTTAATGTGGCCAAAATATTTCAGTTTCCGGGACATGATATTGTTTATGAGCCAGTTTTCCTCGATGTTCAGGTCGTGAAGGTAAAGGTAAAGGAACCCGTTACACGCCCATTGAGGCATATTGAGGAATATGGTGATAGGCCCATATTATCTTGACCGTCGGCACACTAGGGGTGATGTGGTCGGCATCACGCCGGCCGCCTTAACCTTCCCAGAGTTGCTCTGGTACCCAATTGGGGCTGGGTCGACCCAAGAGCCGTTTGTGGCCTACAAAAATCCCACCTCATCTGGGAATCGAACCATTGACCACTGCGCTAGGAAGCCAGTGCACTAACCACTATGCTACCGCGGCTCCCAAAGGTCGTGAAGGATGTCTATATTTTTCTTCTTCTTGGTTCACGATATTCTGAGATATATATATATATATATATATATATATATATATATATATATATATATATATATATATATATATATATATATATATATATATATATATATATATATATATATATATATATATATATATATATGTATATATATATATGTATATATATATATGTATATATATATATGTATATATATATATATGTATATATATATATATATATATATATATATATATATATAATATATATATATATATATATATATATATATATATATATATATATATATATATATATATATATATATATATATATATATATATATATATATATATATATATATATATATATATATATATATATATATATATATATATATATATATATATATATATATATATATATATATATATATATATATATATATATATACTGTATCGTGAAGAAACATAGCCAGTGAACAAGTAATAGGAAGAAAGAACTATTGCACTCGAAATATTAGATGTATATAAAAATAGGACGCTGTGATAAAGTGTTCCTATCTTTCACCTTTTTCATCATCAACTATAAGACAGGTGACCACAGTTAAAAATATATTCAAGTGAAAAGAGTGGAGTAAGTCAGGTGAGAACTGGACGAACGGCCAGCAAGTCATCATCAGCCTTGGGAGAGAGTGCAGAATATCGGCCAATGGTAGGGCAGAGCTGGAACTTGATCAGTTGATAAATTATCTTGCATTGTGTATCTGACAGGTCTGAAATCCGTGGTGAGAAATCAGGATTGTGATTCTCTGCTAGAGTAAACGTGTTAAGGATTGTTGCATGGTTTGCAAGCATCTGGGTTTGAGCTCGATTCGGATGGTTGCATCATGAAACACCTCGGCTGAATAAATAAATGAAATATACCGCGTATATCGCTGCATGACGCGTGAGACATAGTAACGAGAGTCACTGTGTGGCCTTCAAGGCAAATGGCAGTGTTTCAAAATATGTGGCATGGCAACTTAGCCAAAGTGTTTTAAAGATGTGGTATAACCACTCAAGTGTGATAGTGCATAACTAGGAAGTTATATTTAAAGCAGAAATAAAGAATGTATAAGGACCCTTGAGTCTGAAAATATAATTTGGCAATATTAGACGCAATAATTTATGATTAACGTAAGTCGTAAAATATGAAACGCAGTTTGAATATGTTACGGGCTTTTCACTGATTTAAATGGGTTAGTCTAGTATTATGTTTCGTACAATTATTTGATCGTCTGTTCTGTGTTCCACCCGGTATCAATATTGATTACAACCATGGATTCTTTTGATACTTCTTTCAAGTAATTGCATTTTAAACGTGCTTTCAATAAAAGTTCATGTATATTTGAATGACCGTGTTATATCGTTTCATTTCATATTACCAGTGTGACAGCGTGTGTACTCATTTGAAGGTCAATGGTCATTCTTCATAAAAACAGTCATAACTGGAACCTTGAATACGTTACGGAATAAGACCAGTTTTTGACGACATAATAATTTAATAAGGATTCATTCTTCCAACATGAACCACAGACAATACTTAATATAGTTCACATCAAAAGCACTGGATACATTATAGCGTAGAGTCTATATTTTCACAGACATTGCCTGTCCGATACATTATCGTTATAATTAACGTTCGATTATATTTCCACCAAAACTGTTTGGCATAATTCTTGTATTTATACAGAATTAAACATTCTGCTAGTTCTATTAGATACACTGTCTAATATATACATTTACTTTGGCATTCAAAGCCAGGCTTAATCAGCCCTACATAACTTCCTAGTTATGCACTATCACACTTGAGTGGTTATACCACATCTTTAAAACACTTTGGCTAAGTGGCCATGCCACATATTTTGAAACACTGCCATATGCCTTGAAGGCCACACAACGACTCTCGTTACTATGTCTCACGCGTCATGCATCGATATACGCGGTATATTTCATTTATTTATTCAGCCGAGGTGTTTCATGGTGCAACCATCCGAATCGAGCTCAATCCCAGATGCTTGCAAACCATGCAACAATCCTCAACATCATCCCCATTGACCTTCAAATGAATACACACGCTGTCACACTGGTAATATGAAATGAAACGATATAACACGGTCATTCAAATATATATGAACTTTTATTGAAAGCACGTTTAAAATGCAATTACTTGAAAGAAGTATCAAAAGAATCCATGGTTGTAATCAATATCGATACCGGGTGGAACACAGAGCAGACGATCAAATAATTGTACGAAACATAATACTAGACTAACCCATTTAAATCAGTGAAAAGCCCGTAACATATTGGTGTCAGAAGTTAACGGATCTTCTCTTCTACCACTCGATTTTATCAAGTATCGAAAGAAAATCAAGTTAACGATGGAACTTCAATCTTGAAATATTCATCCAAGACAAGCTGGCAACTCTAATGCGCATGTCAGTACTCTGACGTCAGAATGTCCATTCAGTCTCCATAAACGGCCGCAACTTTGATAAAATTCTATCTACATCAACAGCAAGAAGCTGCAACGTTGAGAAAATTATATCTACATCAACAGCCAGAAGCTGCAACGCTATGACAGTTCTCCATCAACTGCCAGAAGCCGCAACGTAGATCTGAAATCAACATTTCGACAGTCATTATTAAGCTGAATGAACCGTGTCACGCAGTCGTACGATCAAGGTCAAGGTCGTGATATCAGCTGTGTTCCAGTGTCGATTTGAACTGTACCAGAGACTTGCATTTTGGTCAGGGGTATTTATCACGATGACAGGAGTGGAAATAAGATAAGTCCTTGAATTTATTGGGGCGCTAACACTTTATCCTGTTCATATAGGTCTAGCTTTGGCCTTCAGTCCATCGTCACCTCGCTTTACTTTTCGCTCTATCATTTTATGTGTTCACCATTTATATTATATGTGTTTCTTGTGGGCGGCTGGTGGGCTTGCTATTGCCTGGGATTTTCTTAAGAAAAATGCAGGGAATTGCAATGACTGTAAGGGTTTCGGTGTTTGTATTTGCTGACTGAAGGACTAACGACTAGTTCGTTATAGAAGTCTCGCTTCAGTTTGCAAAACGAACCATTGTTTCCGTGTTTAGCTGTGACGTCACGTCGATCGTCATTTTTAATTTGCATAACCTAATTTCAGTGCTGTATATAATTTTATACGTTGTAATCTAAAACTCTTGTCTTTTCGTGCATGTAACGACGACTTGTCTTGTTTATTTTTGTAATGTTATTTTAACGTTTTCTTTTTTCTGATTAATTTGTCTGAGTCTTCCTTATTTGCTTTATATTTGTTACGTGGTGTTGAATAATTGAATATATCACTTCACTGTATTTCATTTTCTTGTGCCTTCCATCGTCCATTGTCACCTGTGCTCGTCTCTAGTTTACATTGAAGAGCATATTTACATTAATTGAGTTTATATAGTAGTTGTATATTTTAGGATAAGTAATATACTATTATAAGTTAATTAGAAACCTATAACCATGTCGACGTTAGAAGATTTTATCAACATTGGTAAAAGTTTAGATAAATCAGGAGCTGAACTTGAGGAATATGCTGAGACTAGGTATGAAAAACACTTAGCTCATGCTGAGAGGATAGAACAGCGTGAGGCTGTTAAACGGGCAGAGGAACTTAGAAAGTTTGAATTAGCCCAAGAAAAGGAACTTAAGGATAAAGAAATGGCGCAGAAAGATAAGGAAAGAGAGTTAGAGAAAGAGAAAATGGAATTACGAAGAATGGAACTTCTGCAAATAGATCAAGCTCATAGAAATGCTTTGGAGCTTGAAGCATTAAGACTGAATGTAGAAAAAGAAAAAAAGCTTTAGAATTGGCTAAATTGCAGTCTGATCATTCTAAGACTTCAGCAGGTTCAACTGTGTTCTATCCTAAGTTGAAGATGCCTCATTTTGATCAGAATCGCGACTGTGTGGACTCTTTCTTGTCTAGGTTCATCATGAAGGTTACAGGTTTGAATATACCTAAAGAAAGATGGAGTAGTCTCTTAGTTGATTTTTTGACTGGCGACTCGCTCCAATGCTTCATGAATCTGGATGAAAAGAGTAGAAACGATTTTGATGTCGTGAAAGAAACACTTCTTAGACGTTTCCAGTTAACTGAATCAAATCGGGATCTCGTGATCGTTTCCATACGGCTAAGCCAAGTAAGGATGCTGACTTTGGTGAATTTGTTGCATCTATTAAGCATTTCTTTAGCAGGTAGATTGATTTATCTGGCATTAACAAAACTTATGATGGTTTAATGGATCTCATGTTACGAGATAAGGTTCTATCTTCATGTAGTCATGAATTGGAGTAATTTTTACGGGAAAGACACCCAGACTCCATTGAGGAATATGAAAATTAGGTAGACAATTTATAACCGCACATCCAAACAAGGATGTCCACAGATCTTCTCCTCGAGATCCTATGCCTGCGTGCGCGGGTCACCACGATCATAGATCTTATGATCACCGACCTCGATCAAAGAGCATTGACTGACGTTATCGTCCCGATTTTCGTCAATCATGTAGAGGGTCTTACAACTTCCCTCGTCATCGCTCGCCTTCACATTTTTACCGACGAGGTTATCGAGGTTACTCACCTCATGATCGTGGGTATCACAAAGGTAGAGATCGTGATGATTATCACAGAGATTATCAGAGACTACAATGAACAAAGATCATCAAATAGTAAGGATTACAAGAATGATGATTCTACAGATTTTTATTATGATAAGAAGTCGTTCAATAAAAAGTCAAGTCATTTCAGATCTCCTTCGAGAAATAAAGGTAAGCATAGACACGCTAATGCCTGTACGGACAATAAAAATGATGATAAAGATGGAACTAATCATGCTAATGCATGTGCTGTCAAAGATGACACATGTTATGTTTGTCAGTCACAACATGTATCAGAAACTAAAACTACACTTAGTTGTGGTCACACCATTCCTGCAATGTCCGAGTGTGAGAAATTGGGACGTCTCACACTACATACAGGATTTTTGTATGGACAGAAAGTAACAGTTTTAAGGGACAGCGTTGTACCACGGTCGGGATACGTAAATCGCTAATTGATCCCTCTGCGTTCACAGGTAAATCTGTTAAGTGTGTCACTTTTGGAGGGAATGTAGAATGGTTCCCGGTGGCACGGGTCCATATTGATACACCATTCTATACAGGCACTGTGTATGCTTGCGGATTGAGAGCACCTATAGCTGAGATAATTTTGGGAAATATACCAGGGGTTAAAGATTGCACTCCTGATGAAATTGCAATATGGGTTGAATCACACCCACTGGTTGCGAATGCTGTTGTAACTAGGGCACAACAGTTAGCTACAGACATGGCTACACCACTTACTCCTGTTATGGATACGATTATGTCTCAGGGCGTTGTTACTGAGACACCAGCTACCTTTGCCGAGAAGCAGAAAAATGATCCAACTTTACAACGTTTATTTGCCTTAGCAGATCAAAAAGTCATTAAACACGCAGGATCATCTGAACATTGGTTTTAAATTAAGAAATCTATATTAACCAGATATTTTTAAGATGGTATATCTATACCATAACAGAATGGAGAGTTGAAGGCAAACGTGCAAGGGGAAGACAGCGCTATAAGTGGGAAGATAACATCAAGAGATGGACAGGAAAGAGTCTATCAGAGTGCACCCCCAAGACAAGAGACAGAAGACGTTGGAGATCCATTACAGCCAACCTTCGTTGTGGAGATGACAACTGATGATGATGATGATATCTATTATCCATCAAGTAATAGTTCCAAAAGAGTACAGACCATTTGTATTACAAACGGGTCAAGACTCTCCTATGGCAGGTCATATGGGCATTAAAAGAACATTGTTTAGAGTTACGTCACAACTTTATTGGCCTGGGGTTAATAAAGACACAAAATTGTATTGTAGATCTTGTACCACATGCCAAAGTATATCACGTAAGGGCAGATTCCATACGGCACCCTTACAAATTACTGACGTGCCTGAGAGACCATTTAAGAAAATTGCAGTAGATATTGTTCGTCCTTTATCGATTCCATCACATAAGGGATTTCGATATATCTCAACCTGTATGGATCTTTGCACACATTGGCCAGAGGCTATACCTTTGAAAACCATTACGACTGCATCTGTATCTGATGCATTGTTTTCAATCTTTTGTCGTATCGGTTTTCCAGAAGCCATTTTATCAGATCGAGGTTCATAATTTACCTCTAATATTATGAGAGAATTGCATTCTATGTTATCCATTCACCATTCCTTTTGCAGTGCGTATCACGCCCAATCGAACGGTGTTTGTGAGCGCTACAATGCGTCTCTAAAACAGATACTATAACTGTTCAAACAAAGAAACGCAACTTTTTTGGTGTTACTTTTATAAAAGATATTCGCTGATTGGACATCAGTCAACCTATCGACTGTGTCCACCTGGTTATTAACTTCTCGTGGTTACCTGAATTGTACTCCCTCATGATTCGTGAGGTCATGAAAGAGGTCAAGGTCAAAACAACACTTTTCACAATAACTCGTGACAGGTTCATGAGAATCCCGTGAAACTTACTGAACACAAAACTCTCTGACCATATTATTGAATGCCTATAAAAGATTGACGCTCCTCGAATAAATTCAGTTGAAAATTCAATGCGCAAGTATGGCTCATCTCACTACAGAACAATGACTCATCATCATTGGACGTTTACAAACTGGACAGTCACAAAGTGTAGTGGCCAGACAATTTAATGTGGTTAGAAGCACCATTAGTCGCCTTTGGAGGCGATTTCAAGAAACTGGCTCAGTGGCAGAACGGCCGCGCAGTGGAAGACCCAGAGTTACAACTCCTGCCGAAGACCGCTTCATACGGCTGCGTCACCTCAGGAATCGACTTGCATCTGCGTCCTCCACAGTCCAGTTAATGTCAGCAGCTCGTCGAATTTCAGATCAAACGGTCAGGAACCGGCTGCACGACTCTGGTCTTTGGGCTAGAAGACCCTAAAGAGGTCCTGTTCTTACGGACCGGCATCGCCAGAACCGACTGCAGTGGGCGAACCAGCATCGTCAATGGACCGTTGGGAATGACTGGAGGTGGGTTTGGTTTAGTGATGAATCATTTTTTGTGCTCCAGCGACACGATAGACGGAGAAGAGTTTACCGCAGAGTCCATGAGCGCTCTGCCCAGAACAGCGTTGATGAGGCTCCTCCACATGGTGGTGGAGGTGTACTGATGTGGGAGGCGATCAACTTCATGGGAAGAAGTGACCTGGTGCAAATTGAAGAACGCCTGAATGCCCAACGATACGTCGCTAAAATTCTTCGTCCTCACGTCCTTCCACTTCTGGCTGCACGAGGGTCGATTTTTCAGCAGGATAACGCTCGACCTCATGTGGCACAACTCACCACCCAGTTCCTCGCTGACAACAACGACCAGACCATTCCGTGGCCAGCCATGTCATCAGACGTGAACCCCATAGAACACTTATGGGATGAACTCGACAGACGACTCCGCCAGCGAGACGTGGCTCCAGCCAATCTCCGACAGTTGTCTCTTGCACTGCGGGAAGAGTGGGCAGCCATCCCACAACAACAGATCCAACGGCTAATCGGATCCATGTCAAGGAGATGTCGTTCTCTGATAGAGGCGGGAGGAGGCCATACACCTTACTGAAACGGAGGCCTCAGTCGCAAAGAATAAAAGTCCAAACCAAATTTAATGAACATCATTTCATTGTTAAAGTCTGAAAGTTTCTTCATGCCAAGATTGAAACATTAATTCCGTAAAATAAAATTTTGGTACAAGTTTGAAATTAGGTGTCCATTACCACTGCAATAATGTTGCGTTTCTTTTTTTGAACAGTATATGTAAAATCACTGAGGCATGTCCTCATGACTGGGACCGTCTCTTACCTGCAGCTTTATTTGCATATCGAGAGGTGTCTCACGAAAGTACGGGGTTTTCTCCTTTCGAGCTGGTATATCCCTCAAATCCTCGCGGACCAATGATGATACTAAAGAATTAGATGGTCGGATCGTCAGCTGATGCATCCACTCGTAACAGCTATGAGTTAGTAATTGACCTCCGACAACGAATCATTGATGCGTGCACTTATGCATATAATAGTATCAAATCTGCTACTCAAAGAGCAAGATTACTCCATAATCAGTCAAGATGTTAATATCGTGGCAAGGTCCTTTTGAGATCATTAGATGTGTCACAGATGTTGACTATTCTTTAAATATAAGAGGTAAAATCTAGACTTTCCAAGTCAATATGCTGATACTGGCAGTGGAGAGACCACAAGAGTTAATTCCTGTCATTAATTCTATTTCTGACTCTTCACCTGTTGGTGCTTCTTTTGCAGTAGTTCATGATGAAGACACTACATCTTCTATTCCTCTACAGTTTTCATTGCCTTCTTTACAATCATCAGAGTCTTGGAGGGATGTTACTATTTCATCTTCCTTGTCGTCTGCACAACAAGGTCAGGTTCGAGATATTCTTCTTTCTTTTGATGATGTGCTTACAGACCTTCCAGGTCGGACATCACTTATTTCCCATGACATTATTCTTACAGACTACCATCCTATTAAGTTAAGGCCCTATCCTATATCTTTACATCACAAAGATAGGGTTGAGAAAGAACTGAAGGATATGATACGCTTGGGAGTTATATCTCCATCAGAATCACCATATGCATTTCCAATCGTGATTGTGAAAAAAGGATGATTCTTTACGTATTTGTATTGATTTTAAGCGTTTAAACAGTATCACAATTACAGACGCTGAACCAATGCATTTGTTAGACGACCTCCTTTTGCAAATATCACATGCTACTTTCTTCAGCACATTAGATCTGTCGAAAGGTTATTAGCAACTACCACTTACTGATCATGCCAAGCCTTTCACCGCGTTTACACCTCCATTTGGACTTTTCCAGTGGAACTACATGTGCTTCGGCCTTGTAAACGCTCCTGCGACTTTTGTGCGCATGATGCGCCGCCTTCTTGGCGATCGAAAAGATGTCATCACATACATCGATGACATCTTCCTATTTCATGATTCTTGGGAAGACCACATTACTGGGTTGACGTCTCTTCTTTTTACGTTACGCCAACACGGTTTGACTGTGCGAACTTCCAAGGGCCAAATAGGTTGTCAGGAAATTTCATTTCTTGGTCACCGCATAGGTAACCATAGATTATATCCTGATGACACAACGGTCAAACGAATTTTAGATATTTCTATTCCCTCTACTAGGAAGCAAGTGAGAAGCCTATTAGGCTTAATTAACTTTTACCACAATATTATTCCGCATTTCGCACAAATTTCTGCTCCATT
Organism: Oreohelix idahoensis; assembly: GCA_024509875.1. Classification (NCBI taxonomy): domain Eukaryota; kingdom Metazoa; phylum Mollusca; class Gastropoda; order Stylommatophora; family Oreohelicidae; genus Oreohelix; species Oreohelix idahoensis. The sequence goes on from JAMPIV010017349.1 coordinate 135,578, forward strand.
GTCCGGACTGCTAGCCAAGGGTAGTCCGAATAAAATTAAATGGACATCGGATTGCGGTGGCGCTTCAATAAAAATCAAGGAATTATTTGAAAATCCACCCATTTTGTTGTTACCAAACCTACATATTCCATTTGTAATTCAAACAGATGCGTCAAATTACGGCATCGGGGGCTGTTTGCTACAATGGTTCAAGGGGATACCACATCCGTGTTTTTTCGTATCCTGCAAGTTGACCCCAGCCGAACAGAAATATGCAACAGGGGAACGGAAGCTCCTGGCTGTGGTTTGGTGCCTTGAGAAGCTATCAAAGTACTTGATTAGCACCCACTTCTACATCCAGACAGACCACAGCCCACCTACTTTCATCACACCCAGAACGATGCGGAACGCGAGAATTCACCGTTGGTACCTGTTACTCCAAGAGTTCTCGTTTACAATATTGCCAATCTCTGGAACGGACAACAACATCGCTGATCTTTTATCACGGAATTATTCCGGACAGGATGGGAATTGACTTTAGTTAATTCATTACTACTACTATATTTAGTATTCTATGACAAACGTTGATATTAATGATGTTAATATAATTATAATTATTATATGTTAATATAATATTCATAGATAGCGTACGGGTACGTCGTCTCCACCACTCTCACACGTGCCACAAGTGTCACGTTTGGGATCGAGGGGGATGATGTTGAGGATGTTGCATGGTTTGCAAGCATCTGGGTTTGAGCTCGATTCGGATTGTTGCACCATGAAACACCTCGGCTGAATAAATAAATGAAATATACCGCGTATATCGATGCATAACGCGTGAGACATAGTAACGAGAGTCGTTGTGTGGCCTTCAAGGCATATGGCAGTGTTTCAAAATATGTGGCATGGCCACTTAGCCAAAGTGTTTTAAAGATGTGGTATAACCACTCAAGTGTGATAGTGCATAACTAGGAAGTTATATTTAAAGCAGAAATAAAGAATGTATAAGGACCCTTGAGTCTGAAAATATAATTTGGCAATATTAGCCGCAATAATTTATGATTAACGTAAGTCGTAACATATGAAACGCAGTTAGAATATGTAGGGCTGATTAAGCCTGGCTTTGAATGCCAAAGTAAATTTATATATTAGACAGTGTATCTAATAGAACTAGCAGAATGTTTAATTCTGTATAAATACAAGAATTATGCCAAACAGTTTTGGTGGAAATATGATCGAACGTTAATTATAACGATAATGTATCGGACAGGCAATGTCTGTGAAAATATAGACTCTACGCTATAATGTATCCAGTGCTTTTGATGTGAACTATATTAAGTATTGTCTGTGGTTCATGTTGGAAGAATGAATCCTTATTAAATTATTATGTCGTCAAAAACTGGTCTTATTCCGTAACGTATTCAAGGTTCCAGTTATGACTGTTTTTATGAAGAATGACCATTGACCTTCAAATGAATACACACGCTGTCACACTGGTAATATGAAATGAAACGATATAACACGGTCATTCAAATATATATGAACTTTTATTGAAAGCACGTTTAAAATGCAATTACTTGAAAGAAGTATCAAAAGAATCCATGGTTGTAATCAATATCGATACCGGGTGGAACACAGAACAGACGATCAAATAATTGTACGAAACATAATACTAGACTAACCGATTTAAATCAGTGAAAAGCCCGTAACAAAACGGCAGAATCGTCGCTGAACAGAGCGGGGCTTAAAGGATAACAACCTCCAGCATGAGAATGTGAGGTAGAGGCATCTACTGTAGCCTTAAGGTTGCTGTCTGAAACTTCATTAACAAGGACAGTTATTGTATCAGAATCACAGTCCATGCTTTGGATTGTCTGTTGTGTCATCAGTCCAGCAAAAGTCTGTCTACACATTACGCGGTTGGCTTCTAATCGGAAAGAAGCTGGCAAAGCTTACGTCCGGAAAACTTAATTCACAAGATATGACATCAGACACTTCCTAAGTTAAAAGAAAGATCTGTTTGCCCACATTTGTATTCGTCGGTCGCGCAGCATTTCTTTCACCTGGTTATGAAATGCTCCCAAGTTGATTCGCGCATATATATATATATATATATATATATATATATATATATATATATATATATATATATATATATATAAATTAACTCAAAAGCTTCAAACACGCTCAAGTTTATTCTCCTATATGTCAAGTTTAACTCACTCAATAGCGTATTTCCTGAATCAAAATTACATATTCACAAGTTGCTTTGCCAAGAAATTAAGACCAAGTGCTCACAAGGTTACATGCGTAAATATCGAGATTGAATAATTCGAAAGCTGATAGCCTGAACAAAGTTCAGTAGCTCAGTGCGTCAGTGCATGAAGTGAATTGATCTACTCTAATCGTGAATTGCACGGCGTAAATAAATTCAAGCAAGCTTCATCAATTTGTGAAGAGCTGCAGTCTAGTCAGTGCCTTTTAAAGATTAGACAGCAGAAAATTTCCTGAGACAACTGTGAATGGTTTGTCGACACTACAGAGATTCCCAAGCGTTGAGGGACAGTATATCTTCCAAGTTCTCACTACTAGTTGTGCAAGAGTTTCGGCTATAATTATTTTTGTAGACATTGTAGAGTGGTCATCGATGTGGTAACACTAATTGTATCTCATCATCATTTCACTATTTACATAGGTTCACTCTCATATTTAATTAACTACATTTTTTACATTTCATCTGTGTGTGTGAATTGTCTTTCACCATCATCCCTTTTTACTTTCTACTAACCCTATATGTGTATATATTTAACTAATAAACTGTATAGCCGCGTTGATCATTACCTAGTTATTTAATGTATGACTTATGCTATCTGTGTTAAGTATTTACAAATAGGTAAAACCTTCAATTAAGAGGTTGGTGGATTTTTCTTTATCGAGATCAGGGAAAGAAGCTAATGTCGTAGGGAAATAGAAAACTTTCCATGATTTATTAGAAAACGCTACCTAGTAGAGAGCATTGGCCTTCTCTTCTTCTTGTCCTTATCTAGAATAGGTTCTTTTTGAACTAGCCAAATTATAGAGACCATCTTGACAACATTCAATAGGTCATCCGCATCATACTGATGGAAGGCAGAGTTGAAGACAAACGTGCAAGATGACGTCAGCGCTGTAAATAACATCAAGAGATGGACAGGAAAAAGGCTATCTGAGTGCACTATCAAGACAAGAGACAGAAGGCATTGGAGATCCATTGTTGAGAAGGTGGCAGCTGATGATGATGATGATTGATTAAAGCTATAGAATGGAAGTAAAAGTAGCAAAGCTTATGAAAGAATTACACTGTACAGTTTATTGTTATTAAGATTTATCGTCTGCATTAAATTAATCTGGATAAATATACCAATGCATACACTGCACGGGCTAAGTAGATTTTATATTAACATTATTTCTGACGTGTTGCCAGTAGCTGGAGGAGTTTGAAGTAGTCTGTAACTGACCCTCGAAAGATAGTTCATATTTAGTTTAAGATACGCTAAATATGACTAAAGTAAGATTCTGCATTTCAAAAGCCTTTTCAAAATCAACGAAATTGTCCTCTTTTCACACAACATGCCTAAGAAAAATTCTCCGAATCTTTTGGCCGAATACCATCACCAACCAAGATCTGCTTACTCGGAGCAAGCAAGAGGACATGCACACCATCATAGTTGGCAGACGCAGGAACTCGGTTGGCCATGTTCTCATAAGAGACCCCGATGCCATCACAAGAACAGCTATGCTATGGACCCCTGAAGGAAAACGAAAGAGAGGCCGACCAAAAACAACTTGGCGGAGGACTGTGGAGGCTGAGATGCAAAGAATGAACCAGAGTTGGGGCACTGTACGAAGGATGGCCGCCGACCGAGCAAAGTGGAATCAATTTGTTGTTGCCCTACAAGACACCACCAGGCGTGATGGCCACTGACTGCTTTGACGGTCGGCGGTTAAGGATCAAAGAAGAAGATTCTGCATGTCTAATTTGATACCTGATTGTAAGCTATTGAAAATCAAATCTCTGAGAAACTTTTACCTCTGTCGCTCACTTAGTATTATAAATAAAGTGTTCACTGCACTATATATATATACAGTAGAACCTCCATAGTTGACCACCTCCCTACATTGACCACCTCCCGAAGTTGACCACATTTTCATAGACCGGACACGCACCACATGTACTCAATGGAAGACGACCTCTATAAGTTGACCACCTCTGTAAGTTGTATCTTGACCACTTGGACTATGACACACAATAGTAATTTACCCTCTATTACTTGACCAGTTTTTAAAAAATCAGTGTCTTTGAATTTTGTCGGCACAGGCTTTCTGACCGCTTTTCGAATGATGCTTGCCGACAAAGAAAATTAACTTAACCTCTTTGATTTTTTCGCAAACATGCAGTATAAAAAGATCAACTTCTAAGCAAAATCTTCAATTCTTAAAATAACCCAGACCTAAGGGTCTTTTATATTTGGACATGCGCCCTAATATAACCGACTAGGTTGAACGGAACGCGCCTCGCCAAAACGAGGCAAAAGCTTTATATTAAAAAAATAATAATAATCTTCATTCTTGCTATGACTGCCCTGCCGGTTGATAGTAATTCAACTACTAAACTGTAAGTTCTCTCTCAGACTGTTTTATACACTTTATCGTTGACAAAATTAACCTAACCTTTTTGATGGCCCAAAGGAAAGAACTCAATGAGCTGACAATGAAGGAAAAGGTTGATCTTCTACATTTTCTGGAAAGCAGCAGCCAAAGAAAGACGGCAGAACATTTTGGGGTTAGCAAGACCACAGTTAGCAACATCCAATAACGTAAACATGAGTACTTGGAGAGATGTGGTAAGGAAAGCGGAGATCTACAGCGGAAAAGGAGGAAAACTCCCCTAGATGAAGTCAATGAAGCCACATTAAACTGGTTCAAACAAATGAGGGCAGTTAACGCCCGAATCTCCGGGCCGATGATTCAAGAAGTTGCTAAAAAATTCGCAAGGGAATTCGGGGTGGCAGAAGATTTCCAAGCATCAAGTGGTTGGCTCGAGAAATTTAAACTGCGACACGCGATCTCCCAGAAAGTGTTGTGTGGTGAATCCAATGAAGTTCCAGTAGAAGCTGTGGAAGAGTTCATTAAAAAGTTTCCTTACTTCGCCAGAGGCTTCAAAGACGACGACATCTTTAATGCTGACGAGTGCGGACTCTTTTTCAATGCGATGCCTGACAGGAGCCTCGTCATGAAGGGTGACAAATGTAAGAGCGGAAAACTTTCCAAAGAACATTTCACAGTTATACTTTGCGCTAGCTCAACCGGAGAGAAACTAAAGCCCTTGGTGATTTGTAAATCGACAAAGCCACGCGCATTCAAGAACCTGAAGCCCGAAGACCTCCCCGTCACTTGGAGATCAAACAAATCCGCATGGATGACTGGCGCCCTATTTGAGGAGTGGGTAAAGGGCAATGACCGAGAAATGTAGAAGAAGAAGAAACGGTCTATTCTACTGACAGTAGACAACTGTCCTGGCCACCCACAAGTGGAACATCTCACAAACGTGACACTGAAATTTCTGCCTCCAAACACCTCAAAAACCCAACCTCTTGACCAAGGCATCATCAAAACATTTAAAATGCACTACCGGGCCCAGCTCCTGCAGTGGGTCATTACTAAAACACAGATCTGTGGTCCGTCTGTGGAAGCAACTTCATCCGCTGCATCAGTTAACGCTCTGGATGCTGTCCTATGGATCAGTTCTGCTTGGAATAAAGTTCAGCCGGAAACGATGCAGAAGTGTTTCAAGAAATGTGGATTTGTCACAACACAAGAGCATGACGTTTTAGCCCCATCGGACAGTCCATCGCCAATGGCAGAATTCGAAGGAGTAGATTTTGAAGGTTTTGTTGCAATGGATGATGAGGTGGCAACCTGTAATGAACCTGACCCAGAAGGAATTTTTCCAAGCGATATTGACCGAAGTACAGACAAGCATAACAGTGTATGAAGCAGCTGGTGAAGTTGAAGAAGCAAGTGACGATGACACAGAAATTGCAGAGACTCCAAAAGAAGAGGCTGTCAGGCATCTGATAATGCAGTTGAAGTCATTTGCTGTGGAAAAATGCCAGGTATGTTGAGTGGTGTAGCCAGCGTTGAGGGTGCTTTCTCTACTTATGTTTGTAATAAGAATAAGACACAGCCCAAGATTGACTCCTTTTTTCAGAAAGAATGATTAAACCATGATAAAACAGATGTTGATGATTTGATTTGATGTTGTGATTATGTATGATTTCGTATGATACTGTATTCTCCAATATAAGCTGTTCAAAAAAGTAAAGTATCAGAACAATAGGCCTCGTTCCGTATGTTGACCACCTCCGTATGTTGACCGGTTTGCTACAGTCCCTTGGGTGGTCAACTTATAGAGGTTCTACTGTATATATATATATATATATATATATATATATATATATATATATATATATATATATATATATATATATATATATATATAGATATATATATATATATATATATATATATATATATATATATATATATATATATATATATATTTATTTATTTATTTATTTATTTATTTATTTATTTATTTATTTATTTATAGACGACCCTTGAATTAATTCAGTGTGGATAAAATATTTCATATATGTGGTGTATTGTGTTCTTAAAGGATTTTGCGAAGGGAAAAGAAGTCCATCAGAAGTCTGAGTCTACACGCTACGTGTCTGACGTCTAACCAGAAATAAGTTATCAAAACGGACATTTGGTTAGCAGAATTCGCCGTAGGACATTCTTCGTTCCTCACTTAAAAAGGAATATTTCTCGCCCACGAGCAAGAAGGTGGACGCAGCATTTTTCGTCACCTTATATCACGTGCGCACACGTTCAAAACATATTTAAATCACGCTCAGATCACTCGAAAGCTTACTACAGGAGTCAATCTAAAGTTCACAGTTGATTACCCATATCAAGTGCAGCTCCATCGGAAGCGTACTATCTGAAGTCAAGCTAAAGAGCTCAAAAGTTGAATCTCATATTTATACCAAGGGGAACACAGTCTTAAGCGCATTCTATGAAGCAGACTCCAAAGTATAATTTATGAATCACGATTACATACTCAAGATAATGAGTCTACATATCAAGAACATTTCGTGAAGATATCCAGTATGGCCAGTACCCTTCGGAGATTAGACAACCGACATTTTTCATACGACAACTGTTACCTGTTGATCAACGCTTCAGAAATATTATCAAATAGTGAAGGATTATATATCGTCAAGGTTCTCAGTACGACAAAAGTTTTCATCAGAACGTCCTCAACTTAGAGATACATAACTTATACCTACCTGGACCTTCTATGCATACATGTGAACCATCCTACCCGGTAGGAGCATTTAGAAACACATGGACTGTGTAGATTTACTCACCAATTTGGTAACACATATAATATCACATCATCATCATTTCGCTTTACACAAGCTCATTCTTCTATTTAATTAACTACTATATTAATGTCTCATCTGTGTATTTTGTGTGAATCGTCTTTACCATCATCACGTTCTAACCACTACTAACCCAATATGTGTAGATATTTAATTAATAAACCCAATAATCGTTTGATCATTATCTAGTTTGTTAATGTATCACTGGTGCTGTCGGTGTTAAATATTTACATATAGGTTTCTAGATATATATATTTTATTTATTTGTTTTTTGGGGGGAAAGGGGGGGGGGGGGGGGCAGGGTTATTATTGTGCCCTAGAAAACACGTAGTTCTCATTACGCATATAAACGTACTGAAGAATTGTAATTTAATTGTTAATGATTTTAAACATGAATCGAACGTTGTTGTGACTGTTCTAAAAATCAGTAATTGTTAAATTATTGATGTGGTTATCGATTTTATTTCCTTTGAAACGTATGATAAATAAGATTATTCATCTATGACGTCACGCTTGGGGGGAAGGGGGGCGAGTGGGGTTGACATCTGTATGACGGTTTTAGACCATGTGGGTGAGTAACATTTTATTGTCTTTGTTGGTCATTGACTAACATGTTAAATAAAACGAGGAAGTGAAAAGTCATCTTGTGGATGGAGATCTGCATCACAGTTTAAAAGGAAGACATACATTTAAGCTCATGAAAGTTCAAGGAAGAACAAGCCAAGTAACTAGATAATTAAAAATTACCCAGCGATAAGACACTGATAAGATTACAACTAGGCAAAGGACACAACTAATTGCGCTTACTTTTCCCCCTCATGCTTTCTGGTTTTTTTCCGAGCTTCCCTAACTACGGGGGTTTTTTTTGTTGTTTTTTTTTTTCTTAACCAGCGGCACTTGGACTTTCAGCCCTTCGGCCCAATGACATGTCATTGCGAGGCTGGGGAACCTGAGGACTTTCCTTCCAACCCGGTCAGGAGCTTCGCTCCTTCCCATCCACAGAGGGTTTATCTCAGGAGCCGTTCAGGTTATTCAGTCAAAATCCCCGTCGTTGACACTCCTACAAGCGCCGACGCCCGGGCTTGAACCTTGAAAACCTGGTCGGCAGTACAAGGTTGTAACCATTACACCAGCGCGGCTCCCCTAACTACAGGTTCAAGAATCTCACATACTGGCGAGTGGGAACCTACGGATTCCACAAGAAATCAACTCTTATACTACATTAATGCTTTCATTTTGTCAACATAATTCTTTCTATTTCTTATTTTCCCCCCGTGTCTCCTTTTTGTCTTTCTTTCCCTTCATGTTTCTTTGTGAAAGGAAAGGGATATTTGCATTTCCTTATCTGTTCACAAAAATCCTTCGCACAACTATAGTTGCTGCTCATTTATCTTCTTGTAGCTGCATTATTTTCAACATTTGATCATTTTCTCATTATATAACTGCCTAGTATATGTGACCGGGCAATGGTCGCAGCATTGCTTTAGACAAAATAGTATAATATAATAAAACAGAAGAGTTAATTTAAAAGCGCACACACGAACGCATGCGGTGATATTTCTCACATTAAAAGTTTCAAACTAGAATGCAGTTTCACAATTAGTTGACCCTGATGTCAGGAGCTGTCAGTCAGGAGGACGCTTAACCAAAACAAAGAGTATCACTCTTGTTTGGAAGAATTAAGTGCACGTCATCTGCACATATGTGCATGGGAACGTTACTCGTGTTGTTTGGAAGAATTAAATGCAGTTTACTGGGTGCTGCTACTGGAAAATTTGAGTGACAGCTGTTTTAATTGATACGATGGTTCTCACACTTTTTAGAGACCACTATAAATTAACACCAAAAACAAAGACAAAGGAATACATTTTTGACTGACATTTTATTATATTTATAAGAGAAAGAAATGTAATGTTGATTGACGTTAATTAAATTTATAGGAAAAGGAATGTAGATGTAACTATAAACAGTGGTCATTTATCCACGCAGAACACCTGCATTAGTACAATTGTGTCGTTTAATTTGGACGTGAGAAAGACGAGATACGTGCTGAAATCAGCATTTTACACTGTTGTCATGTTTAGAGAAATCAGGGACTCCTGACACTTTCCCAGAAAACAACAGAGAAAAACAGGTGCCGGGTGCAAAAATGACTGGATATAAATATTGTGGTTAGCGCGGTCAGAGGGGTATTTTCGCTAGAGATTTTTAGAAATTTGGGATTTTTGATTTGAGATTCAGATAGAGATAGAGATTTGTAGAGAAGAGAACTAAAAATGTAGAAAGTTTGTCATAGGTCGTGCGCTGGATTAGCCAGTGTTGGCTTTTGAAATGATATTGTAGGAAAGAAGTGTAGATTTTTATAGATAGTGTTTTGTAGAGAATAGCTAATAATAATAATACAAGTTAGAAGAGCATTTCTAGATAATCCCAGCTATTGTTAGAATAACTTGTCTTTTAAGTACCGAATACTGGAGAGGGTATTTCATAGAGCTCTAGAGTTTCGGGGCGACTCTGTGGGTGCTCTGATATACTTTGTGGTTTGCTTTAGTAGGGCGGATTATTTGTCGAGTAATAGAGTATTGGGCATGGCTCTGAATATTCCAAATGATTCCGAGGATTGTAAAGAAGTAAGAAAGAGAGATAGTGGTTCTCAAGCTGTTAGCCAATGATCTTAACCCGCTAAGGTGACTTGTGAATCACAGGCGGCTCTTAAGTCATTTTAAAGTAAATATTGTTCTGCGTGTTGGCTCTTTAGAATATGTAATGAATATTTATATCTTCACGCCGTTGGTGGAGCGGTTGTAGTGAAGCAATAATGTGTGATCCTGCGGACAGGCAGGCAATAGATGAATAAATAGTGGTGATTTTATTCCAGGCGCTTAGCCTTTGATGCCACTTGTAAGTAAACATATTGAGAACCACTGACTCGATATTTAATTATTGTGTTACCGGTAGCTTGGGACATTAATAATGAAAAAGAGTAAAAATAATGGTTTAAGTAAGTTAAATAGAGTTATTAATAGACTATATGACTTTGTTAAACGGAAGTAAAATGAGCAGGAGAGTGTTTTGAGGGAAGGGAGGTAACTCCGTAAATCCCCTTTTGGGAGATTTAGCTCGGTATTTTGGTTTAGTATATCTTGTGAGTTCTCAATTATGGTGTAACTGATTTGCATAGTGATTGTGACAAAACGTCTGAACATGCTCTTGTGTGATCTCTCACACGTTCAGCCCTCCGACAGTATTCTCTCTTTTTCTTCAGTTTTCTCACTCATCGCTTTTATTTTGCATAAGTCAGACCTTTTCATTTGTATTTTCACTATTTTGCTCTATGCTGGACATAGCATGGTGAAGTCTCTAACACGCCACTCCCCATTGGCAGTATTTGCTACGGGAGTAATTCTTATCTTGACATAAGCGCTTCCGGGTCATCCTTGCTACAAAAACATTACCGTCTGTGTGACACATGTCACATGGAGAATATTGATTATAGAATATAAATATACAGGGAGTAACGTGGAGAATGTTGATTACAGAATATAAATATTCAGAGCCTAACATAGGGAACATTAATTACAGAATATAAATATTTAGAGCCTAACATAGAGAACATTGATTACTGTGACGAAATGGACGACCTCTATCGATCTTTGGTTCTTTCCGGCAGTATCGGTACATTTGTGGTACCGATTTTTATTAAGTGCTGTCAATTATCGCACTTTTATTTCTTTCTTTCTCCGTTATCTTTCTGCTAAGTAGCAGATATTTGACTCTATCAAATCACCCTGTAGGTGATAAATATCACATTTTCAAGGAGTGCTACCCAGATTTGTGGTTATAGGCGCGGCAGATTAATACGTACATCGGTCAGCGCTATCTGCTTAAATCTCCGATAAGACACAGAGTTTGCGTACTCATACGACAGATAACGAGATTATTGTCTGTGTGACACCTGTGGGCAGACACGTGTGATATAATCGTTTCCGGTCACTTGGTTAAAAGTAATCATGGATTTATTACATTTTAGACAATATGAGTCTACAAATGTGTTGGTGAGAGTGTATGCAAGACATCATATTACCATATATGGGAGACGTGACCTTTTGCAAAATTTTTCCACGGACGAAATATTTTGAAAGTGCCACACCCGACATGTTTGAAATGATTGGATCTTTCTGATTAAATTCATAACAAAATTGAGGGGGAATATAGGCTGACCATTTCGCAGTTTTACCTCACTGTGAATTTCAAGCTCGCCAAGACCTCATACCTCGCCTGAGTGAAGACTAGATTCATAATTCCTATTAATTAACCGGACCTTTTATTGGAGAACCATATAAGACTTACAAAGCACAGGGAATCCCTTTCAAATTTTAATAAAGAACACCGGGACTAGGAAACTCAAATAACACGGAGTCAGAAGGTGCAATCTATTGTAAAATTAATGACATCCCAGACGCGTGTAAGAGAACAATTGCTCTCTTTTATTCATCTGAGCAAACAAGTCTGTAGCCAGGATTGGCGTAAGTTGTGATTTACATTCATATTTTATTACTAACGTGTGAACTAACATAAATATGTATATATTACCATGTGAAGTTTAATGTGAGAAACTCGCTATTGGATGTCAAAGTCATTTGGGGCTGGCAACCTCAGTATCTAGAATGATGATTCCTGAACCCCCACTGCACTGGCTGGTAACTGCTTTATTGATAGTTTCGTAAAGATAACTAAAAGCGTAAAGTAGTTCCAGGTTCCCTATGGAGCAGGGAGGGAAAGATGAAAGAAATGATGTACATTCTAAGAATAATACTTACATTTTCAAAGCAGTGTAAATGTCTCTATAAACATATTCACTTTAAAATTAATGTACTTTTTCAAGCTTTAAACCAGTGTAAATGTCTATGTGAAAATATTCATTATAAATTAATAGAAGTTTCAAACTTTTCCGTAAGTGTAAATATAAATGAAACATAAATGAATTTATATTGTGAACACTTTTCAAACAGTGGAGATGTGAATGTAAAACATATTATATCTGTACGTTTAACCTTTTCCTTTAAATGTAATGTAAAGCTAAAGCTATTCAGTTTAACTGTAAAGGAAGTTTTATCCCGAGGGATTAAATTTAATTCTCATCGAGGGTAAATTCTGACATGGGATGGTGGTATGGGAAGAAAGGAACCCATAACTATGGGTTGGAAAACGCCATACTTAGAAGAGCGTTTCGTTTCTATTTCTATAAACCAGTTATTGGTGGTACCAGCAGAAAGTACTATCTCTGGAACCAAGGGAAGGTAGAAGTGGACTGACGTTTTGCGAGACGCCATCATAAGAGGGTCTTATAGACAGACGCGGAACCAACTTAGCCGTTACTCCTTGAACGTTCTGGGAACGTGCGGCGCCTGAACTTTGATCAGCGACGAGCGAGAGCAGAGTGAAAGGAACTGACCCAGCGGGAGAAGAAACTATCATTGGCAGCTAAGTGAAAATATCCGCTACCAAAAGTGACTTCCTTTATTCAGTTAAATCTCACTCAAGTGATGAACATCCTTTTCATAAATATTCAAATTATTTTCCAACTGTTAAAACTTAAAGTGATTATTAAATTTTGTTATTTGTAATGTTACAAATTTAGCTTCGATTTAATCCTTTTCAATGTACTACATGTTTATCTCAGTGAAAGTTACCAAACCCACACTCTGAACAGAGCTATATATATATATATATATATATATATATATATATATATATATATATATATATATATATATATATATATATATATATATATATATATATATATATATATATATATATATATATATATATATATATATATATATATATATATATATATATATATATATGTATGTATATATATTATAATAATAATACATTCCACTGATTAACTCAGCGGTGGGGGCTTAACGAGCAAGAATAAACCAATGTTTAAATTCTTCATAAAATGCATCGGCAGATTACAGAATTAACGTGCTTAGCGACAGCCAACATTGTTTTCGCTTATCTGAATATCTTGTGAAGACTCCCATGTGATAGAAGCTTTACTACTCTTCTATCGACATTTCTGCCAAGAGTAATCTTGTGTAAAAATAGACTCCATTGAAGCCTATAATAGATGCTCTTGCGTTTTGGCCATTGTTGGACCACTACTTCGATGTAGGGAAGGCAATACCGTCACAGTGATGTTTTAGAAATAATTTTAAAGAAGGGTTTATGGGTTTTGAGCTTAATCAGCAACGGGAGACGACTTTAAATGATGTCCCTTGGAAGGTTTTGGTGAGTGATCAATATATACACGCACGAGAAAGTTTTGCGAAGGTGAACAAATTTTAGCAGAGAATGGGGATAATAATAAATCGGGAAAAAGATTAAGTCAGTCTAATTTTGAGCGCGAAGTAGCGAAGAAAAATAAGCCCAGCGAAAGTTATCGCTGTATTAAACTTTTGTGTAGTGGTGAACGCTAGCTTGGATGGTGCACTGGGGCGAATAGGCCACTGGAGGTGGTTGGCTTCTGTGTTGTGCAGAAAACTATGTTGCCCACCCATCAAGCCGTTCCTTTTAACCACCTTGATAGATGTAGGTGCAGGTTTCTGCTATGGTGTTTGTTTATTCATGGAGCAAGAAAGGGCGTGTTGCCTGTCAAGTATTTTGATGGTCAGCCCAAGATGAGAGACTACAGGTATGTCAATACTAGCAAGTAGCATACATCGTGTAGAATAAGGTGAAACTTTTAGAACAGCACAGAAGAAAAGAGACTGTAGAGAATTATAGGAGAAAGAAACTTGGTATAAACTGTCAGCCCTGGTATTAGACCAGTCTAATATAGATACCCCAAGCTACTCTAACAGAGAAAGATAGAATTTTATGTCGCACAGGAATGAGATCAGAGGTAGAACAACGAATAATAACCACTTTGTAAAGATCAAGGAGTCGATAGACAATAGTGACTTCGCAAATAGTCATATATTCTAACCACTGACATAACAACTGTAAATCAAGAAGTAGCGACAGACGATAAATGAGAGAAAGGGAAAATGCCAGTATCATTATGTACCGCAGCCATTATTGTAGAAAGTGCCACCAAGTGAAGGTCGGCCACCCAGTGTTGGAGTGAATTGACTTTTTATGTAAATAAAGCTTGATTTGGTTCAGCCGATGTTGGCGTGAGGTCTATACATCTGAATGTAACATCATCATCATCATCCTATGTGTTCGTCAGCACTGTGGAGAATCATTAAGTGGTTAAATTAACTATACATGATATAACTGACTGCCACCTGTCTTGTAGTGAAACGAACTATACGATAATACAACACTCTCTCTCTCTAATATTTGCACATCCGCTGGTACGGCCACAATAAATACGGTAAAACTTAATGAGAAATGTTCACTGAATATTAAGAAAGATGTTGGTAATCTATATGAGATTTTGAGAATCAGTGTGACTTTTGAGTTGACACATTTTTATGTAATAATGAGAACAATGAGTCTCAAGGTTTTTGTCATGATGGAAACAAGAATATATAAATAGAGATAACTAAGAACAAGGATTCTCACATTGTATTGATTAGATAAAATTTGAGTTAGAATGAAATGAAACTATAAATAATATTGTTGATATTTGTAAATAGGCATGCTTTAATATTCTTATATCCAACTTTTAATCTTAATAAACATTTTATTATTTGCTGGATTGTCGTTAGTGATTAAGCTAATTATTGTTAGTGGTTTTAGAAAATGTTTGTCAGTGAAACAGTTAGTTATCATGGTGACTTGTTAAGTGTCGCCAAGGACTTATGGGCTACTGTGAGATGAACTGTGTTAACACACTAAGGTGAGCACTAACATTACATTATACGCAACATCACGTGCCATGAAACACCAACAAGTAGCTGCATTCTCATCCGGAAGAACGAACCTGGGTTAAACAAGGTTGCACACAGTCTCATGATGGTGGAAATTAACATCTAGGGCGTATAGCCTTTCTGACCACTGAACACTAATAAGAACACTTACATGAACATAACATGTGCCTCGTGTCAATACGGTGCAACCTAATCTGAACATTGAACAATTGACATTTAATCAAAGTTTATTTACAAACAGAAGTGGCACTGTCACACATTCACTCAAAGCTTTAGGTCGGTAAATGCTCATGTTTTCAAAATACAGTGCAGTCCACTTAACTCCCTTATGTCGATTTTTGTTTAACTCGAAGCAATTCCAGGCCAATTTTTTTGTTTTTTTGGTTTTTTTTTTTTTTGTTGCTTTGTTAAAAAAGAAAGAAATTGTGAGCTTCTGATAACTAGAATTTTTGAATATGTCGAGGTAATATTTCTGCCCCAACACAAAATTGAACTCCGCATAAGTAGAAGTTCTGGCTTTACGCCTAAGTTACAGTATTTCTTCTCCTTTGGTCCTTAGTCGCTGACTGACATACCAATCAGTAACCATCACGCCTAGTGGCGTCACAAACTGTATCCATTTTGCTCGGTCCACAACCATCCTTCGTGTGGTACCCCAGTTCTGGTTCATGCTGATCATCTCCGCTTCCACTGTTCTACGCCAAGTGACTTTTGGCCGTCCTTGCTTTCGAAAGCAAGAAAGTTACAGTATTTGGTCGGATATAATTGTCTGGTGAACAGGCGATAATAAGTTAAAAAAACTTCCTCGATTCTGAGAGTAGATTTCAATGATATATTTCAATACACAAGCGTGAACCTAATCGTAATCGACAGACCGACTCGGCGAACAAAGGATCACATTGGTTTGCTTGAAAAGAGCTTCCCTTAAAATCAAATGGATTACGCGGGACTGATATCATACAAGATGGTTACATTTACTGAAATAGTTATTGCTCTGGCAGTATATTAGATGGTCCCAGCGACATCCACGTATCCAGACAGCACTGTTTAAAAAACTTCTGCATGACGGCACAAAAAAGCATTATATGTTAATACTGCAAACCTTTTGTTCATGAAAAAAACTACTCAAAAAACATGCCTAAAAGAAACACCACCGTCTGTTTTCAGTTTCTAGACTTTGGTGTGCATAATTAAAAGAGATCAGTTTCCGTAGGAATACGCAATGAAGATTCTGTTAAAAATAAACGTACAAACCAATCTCTTGATGTTCCCCAAATTTTAATTGCAGTTACAGCAGTGTACTAATCAACAATGTCTAGTCCTAAGTCTGGGCTGTTTCTGTCCTTCAAAAGCAGTACCCAGTAGGTAAAATATGATTGTAGCCGACTACCTTGTTACTACGGACCCATGTTTCCGTCCTGTAAATTAATATTCTCTACTTAGTAGTTAATATTGTTCTGGACGACTGAACTTGGCGGTCAGTTTACTTCTTGATGAGTCACCTTGGTGGTTAGTTTTGTTCTAGTTGACCAGACTTGGTGGTTAGTTTTGTTCTAGTTGACCAGACTTGGTGGTTAGTTTTGTTCTACTTGACCAGACTTGGTGGTTAGTTTTGTTCTTGTTGACAGTGCTTGGTGGTTACTTTTCTTCTGGTAGACTCTATTTGGTGGGGGTTTTTTTTTAACTTTTTCTTTTTTTTCTGGACCACTCGACCTTGTAGATATTTTTATTCTCGAATTGATTTTATTAGACTGTTATATAAACTCGCTTGATGGTTTTTAACTTTATTTGTAAAATAAAGAAAATTGTGGTTGCTAACTACACATATTCATTAGTGTTATTATGGTCGGGTTATTTCCCTTGGCGCAAATGAATAGTTAGCGTTCCTTACCTGGTCACATTCCTCTGACCGGTTATGGTCGTTTATTAAGCAAAATTAGCATTAGTTATAATGTTCACCACCAGGAGAGCCACTTTAAACCATACCATTAGATTCCTCGTGAAATGTGTCCTTGTTAGACCCCCTTGGAACCCTCTAGACACTCTCCCCTTAATTTCTGTAACAGATACAGACGCACTTTCAAAAATATATATTATACAGTATATTGTATAGAATATGGCTGAACGAAAGATACAGTGGTACTCTGTATAGCTGTCAGCTAAGCAATTCCTAGTGAGTAGCTAAGCGATGAATCATACTTGTTTGTCATTAGCTTTCCAGTCCTGCTGTTTGTCGCAAACACAGATTTCATTCCTGTCTGTCATTGAACAATTTCGTGGGTCTTATATGAGTCGGCGTCTGTGGTCTAATGGATATGAACGCAGTTTCATAATCCAGATATACCAGGTTCAAAACCTGCAGGCGGTTTGGTAGCAGATCGCTTTGTGTGGATTTTTAACAATGGTATAAGCGCCGTACCGTTCAGAAAGCAATGGCAAACTACTGAATGAAAAAATTGCCTAGAAAAATCAAAAACAGCCAATAAAAGCTGGGGTTGATTGCCACGTCCTGTAAAGGATAAGCAACTAACTTTATATGAGGAGAAGACGCTAGTAATGGATAAGGTAAGCTTGTCTCATCACAGATATTACCGTAAGGGTTTGGCGTAAGGTTTTATAAGTGTGATGATAGTACTAGAGTAGAATCAGAATTCTCTCCAGAATGTGTGAGGTCCCAGTGACAGAGAGGTACACTGGTATCACTACATGGCTGTGAAAGTATCTGAAGTTGAAAAGTATGCCAATAACAATCAGACCTTACTGCGCCACCTTCGCTGTGTAACTAACTATCTGTGATATTAATGCAATTCAACAAAACTCAAATTCAACTATATGGAATGAATAAAGCTGTTGAAATACAATTATATTTCTCTTTATTTACATCTATCTATGTGTGATGAGTGTGCGTGACTGTGTATGAAATAGATGAAGATTTATATTTATAAAACCAACTTGGGTAACCAATTAACATTTAACTAGTTAATATTTAAAAATGTCCTTGTAGATTGGAATCAATTAACCGTTAACAAGTTAATATTTAAAAAATGTCCTTGTAGACTCTTCCAACCTAGATATTTGAATTCCTCCTGTCTAATTCACTGTAACAAAGTCTCAGTTAAGCTGTCATGGTTCTTTTTCCATCACTAAACAATTCTGACTATTTTTACAGCAGGGTGCACGATTGTCATATAAATATACGTAAATTCTCTGTAATACGAAGTGTTGATGTGACAGGTACAGCTTTTCAGATAGGTCGGGCTTCTAACCATCCAGACACTGCTGGGGCGAATAGCCTTGATCTTGAATAATTCTTGATCACTTACCTCTGACTGAGTGACAATTATGAACCCTCGCAGTATCTAATTAAGATCAGTAAAGACTGGCTGTGGGGAGTAATAGAACTGCCCGGCTGCAAATAACAAGATATTGGCCTTTTACGCGTCTCTCTCTCCAGCCGTCGTCCTTCTGTCTCTCGCTGTACAAGTGATTTTGAATAATCGTGCTTTCTTTATATAGGTTGAGCGCGAATGTTTCGGAAGACAAGGGTTCGCAACACTTATAACTTTCCAAAAACTGTCCAACTTAGAGGAATTTTGTGCTTGATGTGTTGCAAACTCCGGCATCGTGCATCGCACATGTTCTAGTTAAAGCCTTCTGAACAACATTCTCCCATTCTCGGTAAGTTTATCTTTCCATCCATATGTTGTGTTAACGATTTTATCTTGAATTATGAATAGGAAAAACACAGGATTTCTCAATACACAGACACTTTTTCTTGCAAAATTCTTCACAACTACTTATTCCATCCAAATGTCCTTGTACCTACACATAAATGAAGATATCCCCGTCAAAATGAGACCATTCTCATCCTTGTCTGTCATGTCGTTCTCCTTCCCGATCTCTAATTTTAACTATGTTTCGTACGATTGTATTCTTCCATAAACAATCGTCGAAGTCTTTTTCCCGATCTGTCTGTGGGAAACCCCGTTTCTGATTGGCTGCCCTAGATACACACAAGAAAATACTACTGCATTCATTTTTATCGGGCTTCTATACGTGTCCAACTGTTACTGTCTTCATACATTTAACCAGGCAATTGCGTAACATGCTACCAAGGGAACGGAATGTTAGAGATTTCCCAAAACTAGATCCAGCTTTATGAGGTGGGGTGACCAGTTCTCATCCTCGATGCCTTTGTCTAACTTGTAGTCAGGCACCCATTTGCAGCTCAGAAGATTAGAGCGTGACGCTACCAGGTAATTAACCCTGTAACTTTGCTCCAACCACTCTGTCACTCGGAGGGATAGGAGACACTTTTGGGAAATCTTTTTATAGCATTACAAAACAGATGTTATTCTAAAATCTCTGCGGTAACAAATGCCGAAGGAGACCGAAGAACACACGGAGAACTGGATACATAAATGACAAGAATAAAGAAGACATGGATATACCGTTAGCAGATGACACATAACAGGAAGACGTTATACATTTGTTGATGGCTTATGCTCCTTGGGGAACTGAAGGATCTTGAATGAATAATATGACAGTTTGCATCTATTAGGTCATCAAGTGTTTGTTGCGAGAACAACACACATAGAAATCCAGAGGTTAACTAGAGTCTTGGCATTCCCATTTCCATCACAAGCAATAAGATACCACATTAAAAGCATAAGACAAAACGTCTCCATTTACTTTAAGAAGATGCTCTAGTTTCGGTTGAGTCGAAACAAAATTTCAAAACTATTTCTTTTTCATCAAGTACCATGCCTAGTGGCGTGGGAAATCATGTCTCTCCACAACTTCCTCTCTCCAGTACAATTTATCAGTTCTGTTGTTGACTTCTTTCCATGCCACTATGTCAAATTGTCCACTATTTTCTCTCTTCCCCTATCTCTTTTTCATTCAATCTTACCTGTATTTACGATACATTCCAGCTTCTCTCTTCTCATAACATGCCCAGAAGAAAGTTGGAATATATCAATACCATTGACATAAGGATACAGCCAACAATCCCATTTAATTCACCAGTGAAAACTACTCATGTTTCATCAGAAATACAGTAGTTAAACGTCTTTACGACTAAAGATATACAAACATGAAAATAAGGGCTAACAAAATTTGTTACGACAATAAAAGTAGCCAGTTATTAGAAAACAAATCAGATATGATAAAGAACATTAATAAGAAAGACGATCTTATTATAACTGGTAACTCCTTTATCTTATCTTTTTTTTTTACTCCTTATGGAGCATGGAACCACCGCTGCAGATGACACTCTTGCCTGCACAAAATAAAACTTAGGTTGTTTTTCTGTTGTCTAGTTTTCAACTTCTTTATTTCCATCGAGTGCCGGCTATTAACTGTTTATGTGTATTTAAGTAACTGATTGCACCAATTATTCATAAACTCTTGCTGTGGAATCTTCTGTAGCAGTATGTTTTCTATGATCAAATTGCCAGCCCCGTGTCCATCCTCATATTAGTCACTTCTTACAACATGCCTATAGGAGCAGTAGTTCTATTATTTGTATCGTCAGAGACCTCCGGGTACTACATGTGACATAACGAGGTGCTGATAGGGGAAAAATGGACGGACGGAAAGAGAACACTATGCAAGACTTACAATGGGTCATTTAGCGACACAGCAGCATAATTCAGTATTAATGCAGAACATGTGCTCATTTTATTTGCTAAACACGGACTAATAAAAATCTTGAGTTTCTTTTATGAGAACGAACGACGAAGAGAGCTAATTGAAAACTGTATTTCTGTTAACACTGTCGAAGCCATATTGGCAGCTGCACTACACGAAACAAAATAGACCAGGCATCACAGAAAAAAATACATACTAAACTAGCTGTGATAAATAGAAAGATAACGGGCTCGGGTGTAACACCCGAGACCATAAGGTCTTTTACATTGTGACTTGCACGTTAATTAAACAGTGGAATTCATGTCTAGAGCGAACGGAACGTCCTTCGCTAAAACGAGGCAAAATTCTTTTATTTTTATTTTTTAAACACCTAGCATCAACATTAACATTGATCAGCATCCGATAAATATGTAACAGATTACGTGAGAAAAACACAGCAGACGAACATTAGTCTTACTTACCTAGTCGTTCCCCTTCTACCGTGAGGTGTAGAGGTGCATTAGTCACTAACTTGAATTTTTTTTAAAAAAACACGAAACAGCAAAAAGTGAAATCAATCATCACTCAATCATTAAAATGTAGCTTCCTAAGGAGCATAAGCCTCCAACAAGCATAAAGCCTATTCCTCCTGTTGCGTACCGCCAACTTAAGATATTTCTATGTCTTCCTCCACCGTCTTCATTTCAGTCTCCCGTTCTGTGCCCCATGTCTTCTTTGGCTTGCCTCTACTTCTCTATCCCTGAATATTCCAGAACAACAAATGCCTGGTAATGTTATCAGCAGATATCCTCAATGCTTGTGCAATCCGTCGCCAACGTCTTCTTCTCATCTCTTGTTCCACTGGCATATTTCTGGTTCTTGTCATCAGTAAGAAATTAAATGTATCAAGAAAGTCACATGGACCTAAACATTACCTTACTAAACAAGTATTGACAAAAGCGGAGAACGGACTGTTTTCTTGACCTGTTTGCAGAAATACTAAAAAATACAAAGGTGGGACTATACAATAGTTTAGGGCAAAAATAAGAAGTCCGCTAAGTGAAATAACGAAGTCAAGTAAGAAGCACTACACAACAAAATGAATCTCTACAAAATTTGGTGAAGTCAAAGATAGAGGACAGTCTTATTTGGTTTGGTTTGGTTTTAAGGACTATCTTCATTGCACACAGACAACTCCATGGGTGCTCCGATCTCCTCCCTTAGATCACACAAGGAGGATCTCAGCACAGTGCACGAACTCCGTAGCACCGGCGAGAATCCCAATGTGTGTATATAGGAATCACACATTCTATAAATATTTTTGTGGTGGGTAGGTTTCTAATTTTTAGATTTTGCCAGTCTTATTTAGTAACGCCAGCAGTGGCGGTTTTATGTTGTTCACGGTCCTAGACAAGCCTGAACTTGCGTGTTCCCTTTTAAAATAAATTTTGTATCGATAAGCACAGCCTCAAAATAGTCGTCTCCTACGACATGCACGAAGAGGCGGTAATTCTATTTTTTTTCTTTGTCTTATCAGAGACCTCCGGGAACTACACAGGACATATTATGTATTCGCTCCCTATGGAGCAGGTAGTCATCTTACAAGAAGCATGCACCATGCCTTTGTGTGCTTTTGCAGGGAAGAAACAGCCAGTGTAATTCTAACGCAAGCTGATATTAACGAATGATCTCTTCAGTTTTATCGACCCTTCCAGGCCCTAAGCAGATAAGTAGCTAGAACTAGCTTCCAAAAGTTTGTTGACACCACTGTATGTCAACACAAGGTCACTTAGACTCGTGCATTCAGTTGAAGCTGTGCGTAGTTTCGCGCCGAAATCCCAAGCAGACGTCAATTCCATTTTCATCAAGCCACTTGGGATCATTCTTTACGTCTGGAATCGTGCTTCAAGAGCACCCAAGCGTCTAGCGACGAACTCAGATGTTCGGTCTGCTGATTGTTTTCATTGGAGAGGTAGTACATTCAACATTTTGGTACATTTAATTGCCTCGTATTTGTGTGTATGTGAGAGAAAGTGAGTGTTAATGCATGTACAAATGTAAATATTGTGTATGCGTGTGTATTATATATATATATACATATATATATATATATATATATATATATATATATATATATATATATATATATATATATATATGCACGCGCATGTTTCTTCTTCTTCAAGTACCGTGCCTAGTGGCTTAGGAGATCATGTCTCTCCACAACTTTCTGTCTCCAGTACAATTTATCAATTCTGTTGTTGACTTCTTTCCATGCCTCGATGTCAAACTGTCCAGTATTTGCTCTCTTTCTCTTCTCCTATCTCTTTTGCCTTCAATCTTACCTGTTGTTACGATATATTCCAGCTTTCCTCTTCTCATAACATGCCAAAAAAAAGTGGATTGCTTCTTTCTAACATGTGAAATTAGTATCCTTTGCGCATGGCCTCATTCAGGACATCCGCATTACTCTTTTTGGCTGTTGTCACGGGTTGCCTCCCCTTGCTCTGCAGCAATGGTCCAACAGTGGCCAAAACCTAGAGTATCTCATGTGGGTCTTCAAAGGTGTCTACCTTCGCACAAGATTACTCTTGGCAAAGTTGCAGATAGAAGGATAATGATGCTTCTACCTCGAGGAAGTGTTCACAAGATATTTCAGAAGTCAAGAACAATGCTGAATGAGTCTGAGCACGTTAACGTTGTATCTGACCTGCCACCTTTTGTGAAAATGTATATTGTAATGAATGATTTAGCTCGTTCATGTCCCCAGCTGATTTAATTCAGCGAAATACCTCTTATTAGCTCGATATATATATATATATATATATATATATATATATATATATATATATATATATATACTGAAGCACATTAAAAACGCACCACTTGTATAATCCAGGAACAGAGTGTGAAATGTAAATATAAGTGTTTACAAGTTTACATATTTGGAATCTTTATTCATTTTCCTATGAATCCATGCTGGTCATTAATTTGTACATTTGATTGTTATGAAATTCATTGCATTCTGTGCAGGCAAGGGAGAAAACCAAAAATGCAACCAATAAAAAAAATTCATTCACACTATCCTCAGTATCTGGTATGTGCACCGTGTGCTTGCAAACAAGCTTGGCAGCGGCTCCGCATGGAACGCACAAGTCTCTGAAGGAAATTCCGGGGAATCAAGTCCCATTCACGTGTAAGAGCAGCTTCGAGCTGTTGCAGATTAGCTGGAGAACCTTGCCTGCAGACTCTGCGTCCAAGCTCGTCCCACAGATGTTCTATAGGGGACATGTCTGGTGATAGGGCAGGCCAATCAATCGTCACAATGTTCTGCTGCTGTAGATATTGCTGCGTAATGCATGCGGTGTGCGCACGTGCATTATCCTACTGGAGAAGCTGCAAGTCTGGATAATTTGTGAACGCAGGAGCAACCAATGCATCCAGAACCTCATCTCGATATGTCACAGCATTAACATTTCTACGGAAGACGTGAAGAGGCAAGCGATGGTGAAAACTGAATCCTCCCCAAATGCGAATACTGCCACCTCCAAATCGGTTGTGCTGACGAACACAGCAATCTGCAAAGCGCTCTCCACACCGTCGCCAAATCCGCATACGTCCATCAGCAAAGGATATGTTGAATCTGCTCTCGTCTGTGAATAGGACAGCATTCCACTGCAGTCTAGTCCATCTGACATGTTGCTCTGCCCATTGCAGGCGCTGTTGACAATGTCTGTGAGTCAAGTTTGGCCCAACATAAGGTCGTCTTGCAGTAAGGCCTGTATCTCTGAGTCGTCGTATGACTGTCATTCGAGAGACTTGCCCACGTCTACCCACTATTGCTCTTGCTGTTTGACTTGCCGGGACAGAACGATTCCTTAGGTGACTCAGCACAATATGACGATCTTGCGCAGGGGTAGTAACTCGTGGTTGGCCACTCCGAAGTCTATCTCGGGCACTGCCAGTGGTTCCGTAACGTTCATTGAGACGTACAATAGTGCTGTGGTGGCAATTCATCCTTCTGGCAATGGCCCGCGAGCTCATTCCGGTCTCCAACATACCAATGGCTCGTTGGCAGTCGTTTTCAGATAGTCGTGGCATTTCAAGCACATGTACTGGGTGTTTTGTCTCAACGGCCTTTTATACCGAGTATACTGCCACAACGCGTACACATTTTCAGGGTTATAGCTGTTGGTAATCGTGTTGCACGTGTAACTTTGATTGTTTTCATGTAGTCTGTACACAAACCCGTGGGTTGAATCATGCACTTTCCGTTCCGGCAGCCATTCGCTCTCTACCTCATGACAAACACGGGGAAAATCCATTCCCACACTTTTTTTTCCAGCTTCTCGGCATCAGTATATATAATAGTGGTGCGTTTTTAATGTGCTTCAGTATATATATATATATATATATATATATGTATATATATATATATATATATATATATATATATATATATATATATATATATATATATATATATATATATATATATATATATATGAATGAATGAATGAATATACAATAGAGGTTCTGAGTCATACGTGTGCCTTTCGCTCTGTAATAATTAATTCAACTATGAATTTGCCAAAATCAACATATACAAATTTAATGATCAATTACTTTAATTATTAATAAATGTTCATTGGTGATTTTAAAAAATAGGTTTCTTCACAGAAATTATTTAGGTATGATGAATATAGGCAAATAAAGTTCGGTCGTGTTTGGCCTGTTAAAGTTGGGACTTGCCAAAATGCTGAAGTGCCGATGCTGCTTTTCCGTAGATGCATTTTTTTTTGGTTAGACACGTTTCCATATCAGTTCAGGAAGTAACCTCTCCGGGTCAAGGCAAGAATTTTCACCACCAGTGGAATGCAGGTTTAAAAGTGTCGATTCAGCTCTTGAACCACACAATGATAGCACAGCAAATGGTCTCTCCGGAACGTACCACAAATAGTCGGGTCGCCTCGTTCTGATACCTCAAACTTTAGAGGGAATAAAAGAACAAATTCCGCTGCTAAGTCTTTGTTTTCCTGATGTTAATCAGGCGCCATTCCCGCTGTCGATCACCCGTTTATTTTCTCCGATTTTTACTCTCCCTGAGCGTATATCATATCACTCAAGAAATATGATGAAAACTCACCATTATTTCAGTTAATTTAATGAAAAATGTGTGACTGAACAGCGGCAAATGGCTTGTGTCTGAAGCAACATAGTAAATTTACATACATTCACACACTGATAATATACAACTATTCACACGTTGATGTAATAACCACTCATTCCCTGCTCCATTTGGAGCCTGTGATTACCTCTGCTTTTGGTTCTTTGAGAGAACCCGCATGAAGCAATCACCATCGCTTGCTGTGGTGGTTCATGAATGTATCCTTTTCACAAGTTGAGGTTGCCAGCCTCGTATGGACTTTTACCACCACCAGCAAGTATAAACATGTCAAATTCAAAGTTTAAGAAATATGTTATACTCACCTCAATAATTGAGAAGTCTTAGACTTCTTGCTCAGATAAATAGTCTTGGCAACTTGATATAGATGTCTAGAACACACGTCGGGGTATTTAGTTCTATAAACAATTTCTCTGCGGCTTTGTGAGTAAGTCCTGTATAGTCCGGTTTCTGTATGAATAACTTGGGGTTTCCTTGCTGTAGTGTTCAGAAGTTTTCCTCTATGTCTAGTCCTATTTAAAGTCTAAGATTCTGACTTTATTCTGTTCTCTCCTGGCTTCAGTCTGAGCTATTTACGTGACGATTTCGGGAAAATACAGTATCGTGTGTCTAAAAAGTCCTTCATTATATCTCAGTCTTCACCCACGCACTCTTGTTGTCTGCTACTTGGCAACTCCCAATCAGAGCGATTTATGTGATAACTTGAATTACCAAACGTATGGCATTCAAAGTACGTGTTATGATAGCGTAGTGCTTATGGAATTTCCTGCGTGTCTCATACGTTAGAGAATTTAAACAGCCACATTTCCATATATGGAATTGTAATTTCCATAAAGTGTTGTCAAAGTTTACTTATTTCACATTTCCCGCTCACTATTAAAAATGTCTTCCAAGATTGCGATTATCTATAATCACCTATCCCAAGTAATTCGGAAGTCTGGTTACTTAGTTTATCAGACTGTGCCGAATTCTTGTATCACATGACGTGTAGCAATCCGACTGCCTGTCTAGACAAATCGTGGTCTATACAATTAAACCCGTATTGCAAGTCCATTCTACTGAAGGATCGGAAGTGATTACATAATCTTGAACAAACACTTTCTTCTCGCATTTACCTGGAGTCAATGTGGTATTATCAAGTTTGTAATTCAATTAAGCTCTCAAGGATGGGCTATTGTTTGGCCCTGTCATGCATCAAAGCGTGAAACGTGAAAAATAATAGTAGGAAAAAAGGGTAACAATTCTTAGTAGAGGATAGGCATGAAATTATGTGCGTTAAAAATGCCGAAAAAATAGATAATAAAGGCGATGAGAGGAAATTACGAAAAATCAAACGAGCCGTATTGTCACAGCTGTCCATGGTATTTTTAGTATTCTTCTGTAAACTCACATCTCTGTTGCCTCTAGTACCTTCCCTATTTGTTTACTAATTGTCCATGACTCACTCCCATATGTCAGGATTGGTTCTATATAATAATGAAGAACTCTCTTTCTTACTTCCAAGGACAAAGAATTGTTGCATAAAATACTCTTCATTTTATAGAATGCTGCTCTTGCCTGAGCTATTCTGCTCTTCACTTCTGAAATTCATCTTCTATCCGTTCTTATTAATGTGCCCAGGTATTTGAATGTACTGACTTGTTTTAAAACGGTTCCATTTACTTTGATAGTGCATTCTCGGGAAGCCATTTTCTTTGAGACGACCATCACCTCTGTCTTATTGCTATTAAGGCTAAGGTCTTTATTTTCACTTCATATCACTATTGTATCAGCCATTTCTTGCACCTCCTTTTAACTTTTTGCTATTAAGACGGTATCGTCAGCGTATCTCAAGTTGTTTATATTATGTCCGCCAAATGATAATCCTGTCATATCCTCTACAGATCTTATTATATTTTCACTGTACAGATTGAACAGATCCGGCGACAGCACACATCCCTGCCTGACACCCTTTTTTACTTGCTGAGCTATTCCTGTTTGGCTGCTAATTCTTACAGCTACTGTTTGTTGCCAGTGCATGTTCTTTATTATCCTCAAGTCTTTCCATCAATGTTGATGCTTTCTAACATTTTGATAATTTCTCATGTTTCACTTTGTCAAATGCCTTAGTGTAATCTATAAAGCACAAGTACAGATCTGTCTTCACCTCTATGGCTCTGCCTATTAATGTTCTAATAATCTATATAGCATTGTTTGTGCCTTTACCTTCTACAAATCTAAACTGTTCATCACTGATTTCTGGTTTAATTTTATTTCTCACTCGTCTCATGATAATTCGTAATAATATTTTGGTCACATGACTCATAAGACTAATGGTGTGGTGTTCTTCACATTCCATGACTCCAGGTTTCTTTGGCAAAGCTATGAATATGAATTTTAGCAGATCATCAGGTATTTTAGATCACTGTTGTAGATGTCATTTAAGAATTTTGTTATCACTTCTACTCCACATTCTCCCAAAGCTTCCATTTCCTCTACTGTTACATTATCTGGTCCAGCCGCTTTGTCTTTCTTCGTGTGGCGCTTCGTATCCTGTACCTCTGCCACAAATATTGGAGGTCCTTCACAACTGTCATGGTCGTTCAGATCTGGTCTTTCATCATCATACAGCTCCTTGATGTATTCTGTCCACCTTTCTATCATGTTCTCATGGCCCATAAACAATGTTCCTACTTTTGATTTCAAACAGCCAGTGACTGTTTGTGTCCTTCTGCCTCTTAACTCGTTTATTTGCTTGTACACTTGTACAAAGATTTTGTGTCTTTTCGGTTCTGCACTTCAAGCTCTCTGCACTTCTGGTTTAGCCGTGCTTCTTTTGCTGTTTTACACTGGTTTACTATTTCCTTATTTAGTCTGTCATATACTTCGTTGTCTTGCTTCGTATTCCTTTTTGCATTCATCAGTTTTAAAATGTCATGTCATCCACTTCTTCATTGCACTCCTCTTTACTTCACGTACGATTTCTTTTGATGTTTGATGTATCGATTTTTTTTTTTTTTTTGCATTTCCCACTGTTCATCTATACTCTGTATTTTTTCTTTTGCATTGTACCTATTCTGTATTGTAATGTTTTATCTTTCACTCATTTTCTTATCTGATTTAAGTAAGGCTAAGTTTAACTTGATGTTTTTTGAAGCTAGCCTTACTTTCTTTATTTTTATTCTACGTTTATTCCAAGTTCCAATGTTTAATTATCTCTAACTCTAATTTTGCTAACAGTAGCTTGATGACCATCAGGTATCACCTGTAGCACATGATGCTCCAACCGGACGAGATGATTCCTCTGGAATTCCTCTTAATGTCGTTGTCTTTTACTAGGAAGTTGTTTTGATTCATGATTGTACAAGGGATAATGCGACGGTAGTTTCCCGTTGCTTGCCGTCGGTTTGGGTACGGTTGTCTCTGCTTGCCTTTGACTAAAAAAAATCAAACCCACAAGGCAGTGGGGAGGGCAGAGGTTAAAACGCCTCCATCTCGCTGGTTGTCACTTCATAAAGCTTCAGAGGTGATTTGATACAGACAGCTGTCCCTCGCAACTGTCCCACCTCGTCCTCAGTGACAACCACCTGTTTTGGTTCACGGCTGATTATTCAATATTCACAGCTAACCTCTTTATCTGGAGGTCATTCAACCATCCACCACACAATTTACGCGCTTGGTAGGAGGAAAGGTTCCTTCCCCAGGATGCGCGTGTTTAATTCCGATTAAATTCGATTTTATATATATATATATATATATATATATATATATATATATATATATATATATATATATATATATATATTATATATATATATATATATATATATATATATATATATATATATATATATATATATATATATATATATATCACGAGCACGTAAACCACCAAAACGTGGCAGGAAAAAAGGAAATAATTCTGTTAAGCTCTATCTGCTGCATGTCCTGTTGACGTCACTGATTCTTCTGTCGTCATTGTATTCATTTCCATTTCAACCTCATTGGATCTTTGTAATCAAACTTATCAAACCAGTCAAAAAGTGACCATACTACTGCCTTGCAGGTAGGATGGGAACAGTCAAAGGCTAAAGAAGGCAACCCGACATAAATGCCTGTTGAAATCGGATGCACTGGGCCACAGGCGTAACGAAACAGTACAAGGTACGCCATTTGATGATGACGTTATTAAAATATAAGCAAAATATCGCTAACTGCGTAGAGTCCCGCGGCGCTGCACAGAGGCAAAAGGCAAGAATTACTGCTTCAAAGATGGCGCAACATATGAGGAACAGAGATAGCAATATGGTTGTCACCAGTACAATTCTTGGAAAAGCTCTGCGGAGATTCAAATAGCCACAAGTTGACTACTGCTTTCTTTGAAGACATTCAAGTGGACGTCTGGGAGTGTGCAAAGAAGAAGAAGAAACTTATTATGACTTGTGGTCAATGGACCACGAACAATTTGAAAGACCTGCGAGCTTCTGTAATGGGGTTTCAGTTTAGCTTTCATGGACAGTGCGCACCTTTTTCATATTGTCCCGAACAGGTGGTGGGAATTTTTTCCTTGTTCGTTGCGGGACGTTTAACTTAGACAATTATTATACAGGGGATTAAGGCAAATGTCGTAAGATATTTCAAATTCAAAGCCTAGTAAAAGTTGCGCAGGACAAACATTTTTAATGATCAAAATGAAGAACGTATCTATGCAAATTAACAACAGCATCTGTTCTTTGTGTGGGAGACATTCAGCGTTGATACAGTCTTTGTTTACAATCCACCTACGAGAAGGAAAACTTCACATAAACCCGGGTAGGAAAGACTCGTTAGTCCCGAAAGACATCTTTCCTAGGAGAGACAACTCTGATGACGAATAACTGCTGCCTTGCAGTGAGGTCAAAGAAAACCAAATAAATAAAACAAATAAAACCTAAATAAATGCATGCTGAAGACGGATGCACTGGGCAGCAAGGCGCACAACATAGTGCCACGCAAACCGCATTGGGATGACAGATACAAATATGACTCACCGAGGTGGTGCTCCACCCAGAGAGACTTGCCAAGGTGGAAAGGTTTCACTCCACGAAACTCTGTTTGGAGATTTCAGGAACTTGAGCTGATTACTGCCTTTATTAAAGTCATCAATGTGGAAGTGCAATGAAGGTGAACGAGGAAGAAGATGAAGTATACAGTATCCGTGCATCTTGGTCTCCTAATGTGTAGCGTGATGCGACTTTCAGCGTGATTAGCACGTACCTGCCTTAGTGTGCTGCAACCAGGACATTACACATGGTTATTTGCAGCAAGGAAGTAGGTGTAATCTGTGTAGTTCTCTGGGGTCTCAGAAGACAGGAAGAAATAATAGGCCCACTGCTTGCTCAATGGTATCGTGACAGGCGACTAGTATGAGGTTTTGTGTAAGGCAGACGACAACATGATCGTGTGAAAAAGATTGCTACATAGACCATCACTGCATGAGAACGTAAAGGTTTGTGCGCAAGTTTCGTGCAGGGGGAGGGGTGGCTGCATGATTCGTGGGGAGCGAAATGGAAATGATCGTGACTTCGTACACCACCTCTGGCTGTAATCTGAATGATTGTGACCAGAGTGATCCTAGACCAGGGGTCGGCAACCAGTTGATCCCGATCTATCGGTGGATTCCAGTGTATTATTTGGTAGATCTTTAGGCGACTGGGGGGAGAGAGAGAAGACTTTTCAGACTAGGGAAACTTCGGACTAGACCTCTCCCGCGTTTAGAATGAAAACTATCGAGCTGGCTACTAAAATACATTCGTGAACTGTATGAGAAAGGAACGTGATTTTTTTCTTTGTACATATTATCATTCCCCCACCCTCCTTATTACATCACACACACACACACACACACACACACACACACACACACACACACACACACACACACACACACACACACACACACACACACACACACACACACACACACACACACACACACACACACGCACACACATATAGCGGGCGCAGTGTTACTAAAGTAGATCCCACAAACTCATGGATTCCCAACCTCTGTCCTAGACCGTGTAACAGAATCCTTAGATTAAGGAAAACAATCAAAACAAATTCAGGGAGGAACATGCAAGGTTTCGGTGTCTTCGTTCGCTGCCAAAAAACCACATCTGCTTCTCTTAGAAAGTTGGCGGTCTGTCTCAGGCTTCTGTCAGTGGGGTTGATGGGGGCCATCCTTTCTGCTGTTCTCGCAGAGTCAGCATTTTTAGAGGGAATTTTCTGCTGCTTGCTTGTCATCCTCACATGTCTGCCCGCTCAGTTTTTAGTTTTTAACAGATGGCCGGTTCTCAGTCTGAAAATCGTCACCTGATCTCTTCTTGGCAAAGATTAGTACGCCTTTGTATTATCTGACACTGTGCTGGGCCGTCTTAATAACATTGTAGGCCCTGGGCAAAGCAATGCTCTGGCCCCTACCAGCCCTACCCACCATCGGGAATATAAAATGATGTCATGATTCTTCACTGGCAACAATATGGCAGCATCCCAGCATGGGGCCCCTAGAATCGTGGGGGCCCCTGGGCACTGCCCAGTGTGCCCATGCCTTAAGACGGCACTGACTGTGTGTTCACTGTACCTATTTTCGTTGAAGCTTTTATTTATTTATTTACTTGCTTTCATCTCTTTATATAAAGCACAGTTTTAGACATGACGATTGTTTACAGAACTAACAGCTACACTTCTAATCATCAATAGGCAGTCACATCAATGGCCAATATCCTCCTTTTAGTATTCTGTATATTTAGCAAAAAGCATGTGATAGTGTTGGTCGCATCGATCGTACTTTGGAGAATACTGAGACACTGAATCCATACGAAACTAACACAATTCAAGATTTTTTTTATCAGACAATCACCTGCAGAATTGTCCCCAAATGCTTTCACCGAACCTTTTACAACAGCAAGTGGGGTCGGACAAGGTTGTGCTTTCACAAGAAAGCTAGTTTTAAGTCGTGAATTAAGTGGTGAGACGTGTGCTTTCACCAAAAGTCGTGCTTATAGTCATGAACTAAATGGTGAGATGTGTGCTTTCACCAAAAAGCTACCTCGTAGTCATGGACTGGGTGGTGAAACACGTGTGCTTTCACCAATAATCGTGCATGTAGTCATGAACTAAATGGTGAGATGTGTGCTTTCACCAAAAAGCTGCCTCACAGTCATGGACTGGGTGGTGAAACACGTGTGCTTTCACCAATAATCGTGTTTATAGTCATGAACTAAATGGTGAGATGTGTGCTTTCACCAAAAACTGCCTTGCAGTCATGAACTGGGTGGTGAAACACGTGTGCTTTCACCAATAATCGTACCTGTAGTTATGAACTAAATGGTGAGATGTGTGCTTTCACCAAAATCGACCTTGCAGTCATGGACTTGGTGGTGAGACACGTGTGCTTTCACCATAAATCTAGCTTGTATGCATGGACCTAAGTGGTGAGACGTGTGCTTTCACTAAAAATCTACCTTGCAGTCATGGAATTGATTGTGAGACAAACAACAGAAGGAAAGCACGCGGGAATACCATGAACATCAGATAAAACTATAGCAAGCTTGTCCAAACTGTTGATCTTGGGAGGCCTGATTACAAATTAGGACACCGAAGGTTTGTGACGATACGGTTGTGCGATCTCGGGTCCACTCCGGCAGGATTGCATTACATTCCCGTGCGAGTATTATTTTCTTATTTTTCTCTCCCCTGTCATTATTATGTGGCATATTTTATGCACCATATTTTAATCTCTATGCTGGATCAGTAGGGTGAAATCTCTAACACTCCACTCCCATACGGAAGTATTTGCTACGGGACTGCCTTTATCTTGTTTACCACTCCTCAGACTGGTTTACCTTCAGCCAGGTGCACTGGGGTATTATCGTAACAATACCCAGTCATTATCACCGGTCAGCGAGCGAGATTCTTATCATGAAAAGACGGTCTCGCCCGATCAACATTTATAGAAGCCAATATTGTCTGTCCGAGATAGCCGTCTAAGTTGGGCAGATTACACAGGTGGTAGATGCGTTTATCGTTTCACGGGACCATCCCTATGTGTGATTATCACGTTAAACTGTCTGGAGAGACAATATTGGCGATAGGTAGCATCTGGGAATCCAATGAGTTCACAGATGGTGTTTATGAGTTGTGCACAAGATGCCGACGGAAGTCTGTCGCAACGATATGACATCACTGTAAGAGGTCACGCGTGGATATTAAATTTAATATTGTGAAACACGTGAGGGTATTTTTCGAATTTGAAAAAAACGCCCCTACCATCGTAGTGCTGAACGAGATTCGATTGGATTGGTTCATTGTGAGGAACTGAAATATACAATGTATTTTATTGGCACACTAGTCGGGAGTGAAATCTGTGATTTGCACTAAGAACTGAGAATATAGTGTGATGAAAACACAGACACAGATCACACAGAGAGACTGCAACGCACAAGTCATATCAGCAGCTCCTAAAAGCCAGAAAGAAAAAGGAGACATTGGACTTAGAAATTCCACAACTGTAAGTAACAGATCGAGTATTGGGCAACTTTGAACTTCACAAGTAAACCCGCATTTTTAATACAAGACTGGAAACATAAAGGAGCCAGGACTTTAATTAACAAGACTGGAATCCTAGGAATTTCATCACAAGTCATAGAGGTATGTAACAAACGTTTTCCCGGGCTCAGGTGATTTCACAGAACATCCGCCATCAGATGAATTAACTATTATTTCCCAGACCAAGTCATAGAGGAATTAAACAAAAGTTTCCCAGGTCAGGATTTCGCAGAACACCCGCCGTCAGAGGAATTAACTCTAATTTCCAGACCAAAGGGATTTCGAAGCATCTAATACAGAGCTGTGTCCAGTCTAAATCTGTGCAAGGAGATTGTGTATTCCCAAAATTTTGGGGTAAGTGTAAACAGTTTATTTACTAATGTAAATTATACAGGTTTCTTGCTAAGTGGTTATATATGAGGCTGGCAACCTCAATATATGAAAACAGTATATGCATGAACAACTACTGCAAGAGCTAGTGATTGTTTCTGACTAGTTGTGCGGGAACAGCAGAGCGACCCCATACTCCGACGGGAGTAGTGATGAGTAATGAGTGATGATTACATTACATGTGCTAAGGTGTAACATATTATCTTGTGAGATTTATGTACCTTTTTTAATTGTGATTCAGGCAAATCAGTATTCACGCACTCCAGACGCAATTTCCTAGTTGACACCCAGAAGGATTGTGGTGAAGTGGGATGTTATAAATATTTATAGGGGACTTAGTGTACTGACTGAGATCAGCTGTGAAGGTATCTATATCTATTAAGAGTAGTGTATTATAGATAACCTTACTTGCTACCACATATCTATATATCTCAGTCAGAATTATTCTGGAATAGTGTGATGACTACGTTATGTGTCTAGGGTATGTGTATGATGAAGTGTAAGTCACAACAACAGACAGATAAACAATTTAATTTAATCCACTACTCTTGACAACACTGTGACACTCACATACATATAACACTCTATGAGAATATCTTAAGGAGTCACTGATAACTTTTCAAATAACAATATGTATTCATGGTTATCATAAAGGTATATGTGTCCTGATTCAGATACAAAGGAACCAGGAATCACAATCAATTTTAATTACAAGTATATGTACAGACTTTATCAATATGAATATTGTAGTGATATATATTATTAAAATATCCTATGTGTGTCAGTTGTGTAGTGGTAATATGAGGTAATACTGGTTTTGTTTTGTTCAAGCTCTGTTGGTATTTGTCATCATGACTTCAATAGTTTGTCTTTTGGGACTATTATTGGAGATGTTCTCAGTTCCTGATATTAAGACAATTAAATTCCCCTCTGAATGTTATTTTTACAAAGTCATTTCAAGATGAGGGGACATAATGTTGAGCTCACCTGGCCAAATCAGCTTATCTTGCGTGATGGCGGCAGGAAAGGACTCCTCTGCTCGAATTCTCCCCTGGGCTCTGGAGACACCTCACTGATAGCTAAAAAAGACCAAGGAGTATGCTGTCCGACTCTGGATTCAGCAAAGCTCTGACCAGGTGCTGCTCAGTACCATCAAGACCACGGTCCCTGTAAACAAGAAGGATGTACCTTCTACTTCATAACTAATTGATACTCTAGTTCTACACTGAGCACAATACAACACAAACATTGAGTTCAGAGCGTTAGGCCAACTGTCAGCTTCATCTGAAATACTTTATACCAGCATTACCCTCCTTAATGGTCACTACGCCTCTGCACTTCCAGCATTATTTCTATCTAATCAATCATCTAGGTGTCAGTGTACTGTTTGGCCATTCCATGCCGTTTTACTTCCCTCCGACACCCTCTGTTCAGGCTGGAGCATTATAGGCTTTATCTCCTGTTTGCCACTGAACTACACATATATATACAGGCAAAAATTAACAATTTACATTCAATTTTCATTAAAAGATACTGAATGGTTCAAGCTTACCACAATTTCATGGAAATAAACACAGATACGTTGATTAGCAATGAATTCTGGCACAATTACTGGCACAAATTCCCATCTGCTTATGTTCCAGGCTTTTATTTAACACAAATATGAGCAGGCTTCAACGCACTGTTGCTTTATCAAGATTATTTGCACTAGTGGTCTCGAACTAACGCTCCTAAGTGAGTATATCAGCGAGTCTAGCCAATGAGGCCACGTTTCGACAAGTGTTTGAAAAAATGTTACCTTTTCACGTCTCCCCTAACAACGAAGATAGTATTTATAGCCCGACCAATCGTGGTTAGTCTTTCATTTGTTGCGCTCCAATCAATTTGGAGTTTACATGGTAGGCTAATTCTGTAACGTAAGATTTTTTTCAAACACGTTATAAAAAAATTTTATGAGCAGAAATGATTCCATGCTGTCAGGCATCCCCACTATTTTATTTTGGGTATAATTTATTAATTCCTGGACTATTTGCGTAACGTTTTACATATTCTTTGTCAGCAAGCCCTAAGGAACCCAAATATCCAAATTTAAAAGAGCTACGTGGCTGCGTTCAAAATATGCAATTCCTTCTACCTCCTGTTTCGAAGATGTGCTGTCTGGGTACTGTAATGTTTTCAAACGTAAACCCATCTATTGTTATCTTTCCTAATAAGCGTTTTTTGTGATTTTAAAACCTAACTCTGGGAAGGGTAGTGAATTTATCACTGTTCGTCTGAAAAAAAGTTAGTGCATGTAGTCTTACACGCGTGATGGCAGCATTTGTGTATCGCGCGACGCGTGTTGCATGCGTTCCTGATTTTCAGCCCTCCCTCTCTCTTTATCCTTTAGTCCATCTGTTCGTTCGTTTTGGTAACGCAGTATAATTAATGTTAGGATTAATTTAGGTCATTACGCAGTCTGCCTCTC
The DNA here is from genome assembly GCA_024509875.1 of Oreohelix idahoensis. Classification (NCBI taxonomy): domain Eukaryota; kingdom Metazoa; phylum Mollusca; class Gastropoda; order Stylommatophora; family Oreohelicidae; genus Oreohelix; species Oreohelix idahoensis. Next base: position 173,180 of record JAMPIV010017349.1, read on the forward strand.
AATGTTTTTCCAAGAAATACAGCACACGTTTCATTGAAGAAAGCGGGTTTAATACAGTAAGCTTTTACTATCAACGTGAAAGCGTTACAATTTGCAGACGAAGCAGAAAACAAGGGGGATTTCGAGTACCTTCTTTGTGACAGCACTGTTATTTACCATTGCTCTTTTCTTTATTAATTTATTTGTTAGGCTTCATATTTACCTAATAATTTATATATGTGGATTAGAATATTCCACGACACCTGCCCTCTTAAAACAGACATTATATGTCAGTCCTTTATTCTATATACACATAGAGAAATTTATTATTATTTCTGGGGTTTACGGTGATTCTCATCACACGGATGGCGGCTTAAAAAATCCGCTCCCAAATTGGTTTTTCCAGATATATACCCAATGCTAAAATTATATGGAGCCAGAAGTAAAGACCATCGGAGTAACCTAGAGTTCTCATGCTTAGCCTGTGCTAGAAACGATAAAGGTTTGTGGTCTGTTTGCAACTTAAATGCCTTCCCATATAGATAAATATTGAATTTCTTATTGCCCATATTACTGCAAGACATTCTTTTTCGCTAGTTGAGTAGTTGATTTCAGCTTTATTCAACTTTCTGCTAGCATATGCCACTGGGCTTAATTCCCCATCCAATGCATCTGATTTCTGTAGTAGAGTTGCACCTAACCCAATATTACTTGCATCCGTCCTTACTATGATTCTTGACTTAAGTCAGGTAATTTCAAAATGGGTTTACTTGTGAGCTTTTCCTTCAATTCTTGGTAAGTCATTTCACATTGTGGTGTCCATGTAATGCGATCTGATGTCCTTTACGTGTCAATTCAGTTAACGGTGCACATATGGAATTAAAGTCCTTGATATACTTCTGGTAGAAACCACATAATGAGACAAAGGATCTCACGTCCTTCTTGGTTTGTGGTCTCGGGGCTTTCTGTAGTTTCTCTAAATTCTTTGGTTCAGGGGTCATGTTTCCCTGATAAACTGTGTGTCCCAAAAATTCCAATTCTTTACATCCAACGCAACATTTGGTTGGTCGGGCTGTTAAATTTGCCTCCCTAAGTCGATCAAACAGCATGTTCAGAGAGTCAATGTGTTCCTCAAATGTTTCTGTTGCAGTAAGGATATCATCCATAAAATTTGTTATACAGGGATTATTCAGAGGATCCAATAATTTTCTCATCATTCTAGAGAAGACACTAGGCGCATTCTTCAATCCAAATGGCAATCTATTAAACTCATAGTGTCCTTCTGAGGTACTAAAAGCTAGGTATGGTCTAACCTCAGGCTTTACTGGAATCTGATAGTATCCTTTACTCAGATCCACTTTTGAGAAATATTTAGCTTTAATTAGTCTGGCAAACAGCTGATTTGTATCCGGCAATGGATCCACCTGTCCTTCTGTAATAGCATTCAGTCTCCTATAATCTATACAGAGTCTATGTTCTCCAGAGGGCTTCCTTAAGAGTACCACACCGGAACTATACGAAGACTCACTGTGCGAAATAATTCCTTCCTTCAACAGATAGTCTATCTCTTCCTTCAAAGCTTTCTCCTTAGCAAACGGAATCGAATATGGTTTCATACAGACAGGTGTGGAGTCTATTAGTTTCATATCATATTCCAATAGGTTTGTATGCCCTGGTCGGTCTGTTAACACCTCTGCATGATTATTTAGAACCTGTTGCACTCTCTCTTTCTGAGTTTTCGTTAAATGTGTACTGATTTTCACCTGTGCTGCTGTCTCACAGGGGGTGTAATGGATATTCAAATGATGAAAGTGGTTCCTTTTTCATCTCCATGGCGATGGACAAGGTCAACAAGTGTGTCTCTTCCTGATGTTCTCTTTCCAAATATTTCTTCAGGAGATTCACATGATAGATTTTTTCTTTCCCCTTCTTATCTATCTTATAATTTGTTCTAGACACCTTCTCTAGAACTGTATATGGACCCTGCCATCCAATTTGTAACTTATTCTGACTCCCAGGCAAAAGAAGCAGTACTTTCTCTCCCACAGCCAAATTTCTGTCTTTCGCCTTCCTGTTATAATAGGCAGCATGTTTCTTCCTGGATTGTTTCAAATTTTCATTGGCAAGTTTCCAGCCAGTTTTTAACCGAGTGGTCAGCTCATTCACATATTGGTATGAAGATGTAATGTTTTCCTCTGCCTTTTCATCAGTCCACGTTCTTAACATAGCTTCCAGTGGACCTTTTATTGGCCTTCCAAACAATAATGTTGCCGGGGCCATACCGGTTGAACTATGGGGTACCTCCCGATAAGCAAAGAGGGCGGCGTGCAGGTACTGGTCCCATGTATCTGGTTTTTCGGGTGCCAACTTTCTCAGGATCGACATCAATGTGCCGTTAAATCTTTCCACTTGGCCGTCCCCTTGGGGATGATACACACTACAATGGAAGTGTTTGGCCTGGAAGATCCTGAAAACTTCTTCAGTTAGTTTCCCCTTGAACTGAGAGCCATTATCAGTCAAGATTTGATTGGGAAAGCCTAACCTTGTGAAAATTGTGAGCAATGCCTCTGCCACATGTTTAGAATCAATCGATGACAGGGCTACAGCCTCTCCCCACATAGAACAAGTGTCCACCAGAGTCAGAATGTAGCTGTTCCTTCTCTTGGTTCGGGTGAGAGGTCCCACAAGATCCACGGCAACTCTCTCAAAGGGTGTTCCCACTATGGGCATTTCCCCCAGAGTTGCTGGTGCAGTCCAATGTTTAGGTGCTACTCGTTGGCACTCTGGACAGGATTTTACATATCGTTTGATATCTTCAGTTATTCCTGGCCAGAAATAGTGACAAGCTATGCGCTGATTCCCATATGACCACTGAAGGGAATCGCATGCCCTAGTTCCAACACTTTAGTCCTATATGAAGTGGGAAGGACCAGCTGTCCGTGACCATTGGATTCAGATCCAGCCTTCCTATATATCGATTTGTTCTTCATATAAAACTCTCCCTTGCCTGGAGGTGTATGAGATTTGGGCAACTTCTTGAAACATGGCTTGAGTGTTTTGTCCTCAGCCTGTGCCTTCCTCATCTCATCTGGGTGAGTATTTATGGGATTATCCTCCTCCTTCTTTGACTGTAATCTGGTCTGCACTGTTGCCAATATCACAGGTCTCTTGGGATTCCCCAAGAAGACATATCTACACCCCAATATTAGAGGGTAGATTGGCTCATTTATCACTGCTGCTTTTATGATTCCTTCCACATATCGCGTTTTCACTTTTATTCGGGCGACGGGAAGTGTCATGGTAGCTACATCCTTGGTTGCAGTTTGAATCTCCACTGTTTCCGTGGTGTATTGATCGGCCTGCACCAGGTGAGAACTCACAACGGAATCGTAATCTAAACCGGTATCATATAAACATCTTATAGTGACACCATTACAGATGACATCTTCACACACTGGGGGGTGGTATGGTTCCTGTAATTCTTCAGGGTTGCCCTTCTTTTCCTTTTTCCCCGATGTCATAGCAGCAAAATGAGGAGGTTTCCTTCTACAATGGTCAGTGTCATGATTGTTCATCTTACAATTTTTACACCACCTTTTTCCTTGGTTGAAAGATTTTCTTTCATCATATTTCCTTTCATCGAATTGTGGGAATTTATTTTTATTTTCATACCGTGGCCTATCAAATTGGTGCTTACCTTTATTTTGATCCTTAGGATCAAATTTATTAAAGTTCTGTGGTCCCCTAAAGTTATCCACTTGTTTCTTTTTATTACCTGTTACCTCTGCTTGAGCTGCTTGATACCTTTCAGCAACATTTAGCAACTCACCCAGCCTCTCTGCACCTTGTTCCATGAGAACCTTTCTCAGGTCTGGAGCCATGGACTCTCTTAATTGCTCTATAAGGACCATTTCCTTAAGATCTTGGGTTTTCCCCAGAGAAGTCCATTTCTCCAAGTATGTCTCTATTCGTGCAGAGAACTGGTGATAGGTTTCACCTGACAGTAGTTTAGCATTCCTAACTTTTTTCCTATAAAATTCTGCATTCTTTTCATACCTTAACAAAAGAGCCTGCTTTAGCATGTCATAATTTTCCTGATCACCTCTGCTCATTTTTGCAAAAACTTCATAAGCTGCCCCACGAAGTCCCTGAGATAACTTTAAGCTCCACCTTTCTCTCTCTAACCCATACGTGGTAGCTAATAGTTCATACCTATTTAGGTAGCTCTCTATATCATCGTCTTTCTCAACAAAATGAACTAAATGAAAATTCATAGCTGAGGTTGAGGCTCCTTGGCTAGCAGTGGCATCAGAGGCAAAGGGACTGGCACCATTTTCAGGAGCATGGCCTTGAAACTCAAACTCCCTTAGTCGTAACTCATGTTCCCTTTGTAATCTTTTATCTTCTGCTTCCCTTTCTGCAGCTAATTTCTTGTCTTCCCTTTCTGCAGCTAATTTCTTCCTTCCCTTTCTGCAGCTAATTTCTTCTCTTCCCTTTCTGCAGCTAATTTCTTCTCTTCCCTTTCTGCAGCTAATCTTTTGTCTTCTCTTTCTGCTTCCAATTTCTTAGCCTCTTTGTCAGCCACAATCTGCAACCTCCTAGTCTCAGCCTCAGCTTGCAACCTCTTAGTCTCAGCCTCAGCTTCAAATTGTAACTTCTTAATTTCCCTGTCAGCCTCTAAACTTTCTTTCGTCTTCAAACTTTCTTTCTTCG
>JAMPIV010017350.1:0-75000 GCA_024509875.1 Oreohelix idahoensis
ATCTGTCGGATTTGTGATTCGAAAGCATATTATTTATCAGGACAAGACCAGCTCTAAGACTACCTAACTCTTATGATCATAAACCTAGTCATATGGCATTCCATATATTTTCCATTTTGGTGTTCGTTGTTTTCTAAGTTTCCACTACTTGAATGTTATAACAATCGCCTCAGATCTTCCTTTTTCCCGATAGGAAGTAATTATGCGTGTGTGTATATATATATTTTTCCACAGTGTCTGTGGTTAGAAATGTATTGGACTAGCGGGGTATTTTTAAATTTTCAAACTTGAGACTTCGTTTTCGACACAGGCTAACGGTATCGTCTCGCACTGTTGGCCCGAGTAGCTAATTCAAGCTTCTAACACTTGACAAGCCGGCAGCAGGTGTCCGCTCTCTCAATCTTATGCGTTCGTGTGTTTTATTCTTTCTATCTTTCCTGGAACCCTACGCTAGTAGAATTTTCAAATTTTTATCGTTAACCCTTGACTGGCGCGTTATAAATGCTAATACTACCAACACGGCGATAAGATTTCTTTGTTCTTTTCTGCTTAAATCAATGCTTTTTCTGGCGCAGGGAAAAAAGACGCGTTACAACTTTATTAATTTTATTTCTACTGCTATTATTTTGACTTTAATATATATATATATAATTTATGATTTTATCGCTGTATCACTGTACTTTACCACAAAGGTGTAAATAGGAGAGGGACTTGAGACAACCTGGAAGAAGATTTATCAAAATGATCTCTCTCTCCAAGCCTCAACTCACTTTTACTGTCTAAGCACCTCCTGCTCTCACTCTTTTCTCTTATCAAAAAAAGAGATTATAGTAAAGAGCTAAAACAAGTTATTTATGGATGGAAGGGTCGCGAACAGCGCATTAATAAATGTGTAAACTTTATTAAAGAAGAAAAGCATGAAAATAATGCATCTCATCATACACAGCATAAAATTCATCAATAATCACCAATAATCAAAATATGCAAAATACACCAACAACACACACACAGACCACCGATCATAAAACCTGTAGAACACAGAGAATGAATAAACTGAGTGTCAGTCCGTCCGCTTTCGTGGGACCAAATGTAATAGTTCCAGAAAAGTGTCTTACATGTAGATCCTTCAAGGCGAGGGAATAAGCCTACAAAACTTTCCTTGTTGGTGCTATCATTGGTGACCTCTCATTGCGCGAGGTGGGCTGGAAGACTCTATTTACCTCTGGTTTACCAAATGAATAAAACTGCGTGTCAGTCTGTCCGCTTTCGTGGGACCAAAAGTGCTAGCTCCAGAAAAGTGTCTTACATGTAGATCCTTCAAGGTGAGGGAATAAGCCTACAAAACTTTCCTTGTTGGTGCTAAACGTTGGTGACCCCTAATTGCGCGAGGGGGCTGGAACTCTGTCTATTTCTCTTGTTGGCCGCTCCTAAGTGCGAGGTTTTCATAACCCAGAACTACACCAGACGAAGTTATTTGGGGACGAAGAGAACCAGGCGCTCTTATCTGGCGCTATTGCTTGCTTGGCATTAAATCCGGTTTAAACGAGTTTGGCTGTGGTTTGGCTGAGTACCCCGTTTAGGCACACAAAGGCGGGTGATATCAGATTCTGCTATAGACTGTGGCCGTGTACATAGTTGTTCCTTTGGAAACAGACTATATTCTTACAAGACAGAGGAAGCACAGACCACCCCATAATTTTATATTTTATGAGAAACAGAAAATAATAAATAGTGTCACATATTTAGGGTAGAGTCGCTTCTACACGCCATTTCTAATAATTGGGTGATTTCCCCTGACCAATCGGATAGCTCAGATTTACCCCGGGGAAAGTGGAACAACGACGCCATTTGGCAGTAGAATGAAAGAGCGCAACTCAGGAGGTCGTATCTGGTCCAGCTCTACATATTTCTTAGTTTGAGGAAATCAAACTTCAACATTTATTATAAAATGTGTATTTCAGGACATTGAGTGGTTTTGTATTTCTTACTTGCGTAAGTAGTGTCAATCATTCAATATGTATTTTGAATAGAGCTCCCAACCCTAGTCGCAGCAGAACTAGGTTCGAGGATTTGAGTCAATTTGCAAAAAAAATAGTCTTACACCTCAAACCATGTAGAGTAGAAAATATTCTTGTGTTGGAAAGCATTTAACTCAAGGAATGCTTATGATGATAAAGAAATCAAGGACAAATCTGAAGAGATGGGTAAATGTCGTCGAACCTAAAATAAGACAGTAACTTAAAGGAAGGAACACGGTGGAATGAGAAGGTTCGCCATATTTGACAATTGAGTAGGCCTATGAGACAAAGATGCAAAAAAGGATTTTTGCATCGATGAAAGCATCTGATGAGATGATAGAACTTTATTATGCTTATTATTGTAAAAATGTTCTGAATTCCAGACTTTGTTGAAATTTTAAGTTTCATGCTGAAAGATATTAAAAGTTTTGCATGAAATCGAACGCTGTTGAAAAGGTGAATTACTACAGTTTTGAGATTTAGATAAGAAATCTATCCATTTCAATTAAATTCGCTACATCAACACCTAAGAGAAGAAAATCGAACCTGGTAACACAAATTTAAGAGAGAAATCTAAATCTCTGGTGATTAGGCCAGTTAAACATCTGCTCTCTGTAAAGTAAACTGAAAATACTGCATATACCGGCACTGCCACATGATGTAATATGGTGCCGTTCCAGTCCTAAGGAACACCTGCCCCGGCCACATGATGGTAATATGGTGCCCGTGACCACTTCTCTTTGATAAAGCGAATAACTAGCGATCATAGACCATGGACGATTTACTACAAAATTTTCAACAGCTTGGTGTGGAACAACAACAACAACAACCACCACAGAACCAACCCGTAAATACACAACCACTGCAGCCCCAGGACAGACAAAATATGGAAGGACCAACAATAATAGCGCTACGGCAAATTACTGAAACCCTACAGAAAAATGACAACTACGCGAAATTCACACAGGTTAGATCCATTGTTCAGCCGATAGATGGAAACAAGAAAAAATTCAGAAGATGGTTGTCCGACATGGAAAAATTTGCGGCACTAGCAGAGGCAACAACAGATGAAGAGAAAAAGAAAATCGCTCTGTTGGGTTCTGATTCGTACGTGACTGATTTTTTAAGAAGGAGGTCCCAGCAGTACCCCACAGAAACCTACGAGTCCCTAAAAAAAGAGCTCACCCAGAGATATGGGGAAATCATAGACAAAATGCATGCTTGGTCAGTCCTTAGAAGCATGAAACAGGAAAGAGATGAATCGGTACAACTTTTTGGAGATCGATTCCTCAATATGGCAGAAGAGGCATTTTGCGGAGAAATCCCTACCACACCTGATGTAGAAATACAGTTAGTGGGGATATTTGCCGATGGCCTTAGAGCGGAAAATATCAGAAGGCATCTTATTAGAAAAGACACCAAGACTATTGCTGAAACAATCCAAGCAGCAATACAGGAGGAAAATCTTCACCGAAGGTTCCAACAAAGAGCAGGTAGGGAACCCCGACCAGAATATAGGGACTATGATGAGCATGAGCCTATGGAAGTTGACCATACCAGGAGGCAATGGACTCGCCCACGACAACGAGATGATAGGCCCCGCAATTATAGACCCCCCACACAGAGGCAAAACGACGTCAATAATGTCAATACAAACGGATGCTTCACATGCGGTAGGCTCGGACATGGTTACAAGTCCTGTAGAGCAAATTACAATCACGCACCATCCAGAAGAGGAGGTTACCAACCACAACAACCCGCACCACCCCCACGTGATTACACCAGAAATCAGTATACCAGAGGCGCATCTCAACCCCTCATGCGTCAGGGAAACGGCCGCGCCACTCACTAAACAGGACCGTTAGTGAGGGCAACAATCACAGAAACTGGTCCAAAACAAAAGAAACAACACAGAACAGAAATTGTCAAGTGGGCCCATCCAGTAAAATACAATATGAAGAAATGTTGCATGATGGAAATAAATACATCCGGACCCCAGTTCCTGCATCATGTCTATACAGGGCCAACAATATAGGGCACTGGTAGATACAGGAGCATCCATCAGCCTTATTAGGTTCCAGCTGTTCAAGAGGATCCACATTTTAAATATTGGAGCACCATGAGCGAGGAATTGGACTTATAAAGAAAATGGAAATGGTACACTGTATGCAAGGATAACCAGAAATAATATGGATAAATAGTAGTCAGAGTGCCAGGAACTTTGTCTTACGAGAATATTGTAGATTCCTCACGATCAATTGATTATTTTCTTCCTTTCTATGTCACATTTTTTTTTTAGTGATGACCTTATGAGTGTTTTGCAGATTTTGTTGGGCAGTGTTGCCAATTTGTAAATTTGGTGAAAAATATTATGATGTGATGAATAAGTTACACTTTTTGAAGTTGATGTCCACTACTAGTTTTTTTTTTACATAGCAGACGACCTCATATAGACATAGGACCCCAGTATAGGAATTAAATTAAATTTTTTTGAAATATTTTTGGACTTAGAAAAATTTTTGAAATTTTAATTTTTCTGAAAAATTTTTTTGAACGTAGAAATTTTTGGGGATGGATTTTTGTTATTGATAGTACTCAAATGTCTCCCTACGGGATACATTTGCGGAGCCCCGGGATCTATATGTGGCCGTGTACATAGTTGTTCCTTTGGAAACAGACAATATTCTTACAACCCACAGGAAGCACACACCATCCCAAAATTATGTACTTCATAAGAAACAAAAAATAATAAATAGTGTCACATATTTAGGGTAGAGTCGCTTCTACACGCCATTTCTAATAATTGGGTGATTTCCCCTGACCAATCGGATAGCTCAGATTTACCCCGGGGAAAGTGGAACAACGACGCCATTTGGCAGTAGAATGAAAGAGCGCAACTCAGGAGGTCGTATCTGGTCCAGCTCTACATATTTCTTAGTTTGAGGAAATCAAACTTCAACATTTATTATAAAATGTGTATTTCAGGACATTGAGTGGTTTTGTATTTCTTACTTGCGTAAGTAGTGTCAATCATTCAATATGTATTTTGAATAGAGCTCCCAACCCTAGTCGCAGCAGAACTAGGTTCGAGGATTTGAGTCAATTTGCAAAAAAATAGTCTTACACCTCAAACCATGTAGAGTAGAAAATATTCTTGTGTTGGAAAGCATTTAACTCAAGGAATGCTTATGATGATAAAGAAGTCAACGACAAATCTGAAGAGATGGGTAAATGTCGTCGAACCTAAAATAATACAGTAACTTAAAGGAAGGAACACGGTGGAATGAGAAGGTTCGCCATATTTGACAATTGAGTAGGCCTATGAGACAAAGATGCAAAAAGGGATTTTTGCATCGATGAAAGCATCTGATGAGATGATAGAACTTTATTATGCTTATTATTGTAAAAATGTTCTGAATTCCAGACTTTGTTGAAATTTTAAGTTTCATGCTGAAAGATATTAAAAGTTTTGCATGAAATCGAACGCTGTTGAAAAGGTGAATTACTACAGTTTTGAGATTTAGATAAGAAATCTATCCATTTCAATTAAATTCGCTACATCAACACCTAAGAGAAGAAAATCGAACCTGGTAACACAAATTTAAGAGAGAAATCTAAATCTCTGGTGATTAGGCCAGTTAAACATCTGCTCTCTGTAAAGTAAACTGAAAATACTGCATATACCGGCACTGCCACATGATGTAATATGGTGCCGTTCCAGTCCTAAGGAACACCTGCCCCGGCCACATGATATACTGGGCGGTTTTGATATTCTGGAAGCCGCAATGCTCTGACTGGTAATCCAATAGGCGAGTAGAGAACTACTAATGCCTGAGATGATTTCAGATTTAGCGTTGGCTCGTTGCACTGCGTGAGCTTAACTTGGCGCTGACAAAGGGTTTAGGTTCAGGAATGGGGGTGACGACTCGTGATTGCTAGCTGTAATCATCATCCCTCTAGAAAGAAAAGTATATGACATTCTTCGCCTGACTGGAGACTTGACTCTAGCAATTCGGTATCCCTGAAACTGAGACCCAAAAAAGACACCCTTTACATCAAGCAACAACAAAATCACTAATGTTTTTTAACCAGTTATGCTCCGCTCTTTCCACTCTATCAATTATAGCATGTGCCCGCATAGGCTTAATATCTTTTGTACACCCATGTACCTGTCAGTAATCGTTCTGACAGCAACAATCTACTCCTCTTCTACCAACTAAACATACAGGAAACCTAACCTTGCAGTTACAGTTGAATGAATATGCTTATTCATCTTACAACATTAAATGGGGAGCCGCGCTAGCGTAGTGGTTACAACACCGCTCTGGCGACCGGGTGATACAGGATCAAACCCGGGCGACGGCATTTGAGGATTTTTCGTCGACCGGGATTTGGACTGGATTAACTCGAGACCTGGCGAGGACATTTGAAGGAGTGTCGTCGACCAGGGACTGGCGGCTCCTGAGCCGACCCAGCTGCAATGGGTACCTCCGAAATCGGCGAGTATTTGCCTGAATGGCGAGGGACACCTGTCTCTGTACAAGAAATAAAGGGATACTCACGTAAAATCAATGTCAGGTTAGACATAAATAATAACCTGAGATTTCGCCTCGAGTATTAGCGGGCGTACGAAAAAAAAAAAAAAAAAAAAAAAAAAACATTAAATGAATTACATAAACAGATTACAGCATGTGACATTACACAAATAAATCATATGTCCCCTTGGGGAAATATATTAACATTCCACAAAATGAGTACATAGAAAATGCAATGTTCTTGCTATAATAATACAGCTGTGGCTGAATCATAAGATATAATTATATCTATGCCTGGTGACTGCTTTCTGTGAAAGTTATAGACTAGTACCTAGCCACACAAGTAAGCATAAAATGATTCTCCCTTGCCACTAGAACTATCTATCAAAAAAAGAATAAGTGACTTTCTCCTATAATTCAGTGTTAAGTGAATGATCCACACATATCTGACCTTATCTTGCAGAAATGACAGTTAATTTTGCTGACTCTTAACCCTATGGTAAGCATTGTATGAACTGCTTCTACGCCTAGTATCTGATATTGTAAGTTTATCATTTCCCATTATAAACCGTAACTAGTTTAAGCACCACTTAACTAAGGCCGTAGACAGCGCTACATTATCACTGAATTAAATTTACCGGGAGAAATCCTCAAAAATGAATTAAGTCACCTTCCTATCAGATATATAAAAAGCTAACATGAATATTTATATATTAATAAGATATGTCAACTCACCCCGAAAAATGACTAGAGATAGGCCTTAACATTTAGTTCTGTGTTAAAGTCTGCCTTATCTCATGATGGTCCATCTCGGGCCAGGAAAATATTCACGAGTGTGTTAGTCTATTAAAACTAACCAGATTTATAGCTTACAACCCACTCTACCCGGGACACCTGCATCGCCTGATTCTACAGATGTATCGGCATAATGCGTAATGAGGAGTAAGACAAGGTTTATTCTAGAGACATCAGAAGTCAACAACCGCAAGAAAATTCCTTCAGGTAGAGACATGCATAATATTATGAGATGCCTAACTCGTCTAAGGGGCAAAACCCAGAGACTGACCGCGATTGTTATCTCCCCCTTGTTTCGAAGATCAAACTATTTTACCGACCGTAAAAAGTTCTACTGCCGTTACCGAGCCGGTTCTACACAGAAGCCGTCTCGCTCGTTCAACGCGATCAAAGACTTAAAGCAACCAGAGGAATGTTTCTCTGGTCAAACGAACCACAGGTGCGTTTAGATAACATTACGTTACCGCTACGCTGACCGTTGAAGGCCAGAACGTAAACAAACCGCGGGTGGGGTTTGAAAAGGTGAAAAAATAGGGCCACGAAAGTAGGAAAGAAAATATAAAATGACAAGGAAACCAGAACATTAAGAGTATTAAAAAGAATCGGACGTGATGATAAAAAATAAATTAATAGTCACTGTGACATCTAATACTGTTCATTTTTAGAATAGACTAACTAGAATCTCTGTTCTTTACAGTATAGTCAAATTCTATACCATAGCGCTAATCTTTTGACCTTTCGGGGGTTAATTAACTTCTTCTTGTGGGAACTTGTCTCAACAGAGGCGATTGCGCTTATGTGTCTATTCCTTTATTAATTCTGTAACCTATGATTTTTATATTCTGATATGTTGATAATAACTGTTGTGAAGTTTCTTTATGGTAAATAAAAGTAACATAAAACTTAATTACCTGTGTCGGTCAGCTCGTCTCAATATCCCTATTCCATAAATATAGTTTCACGTTTGTGCGTCTAACTGTCGTCACTTATCTGTGTGGATGTGTATGTGATTGGTTGATATATATTAATATATAGAGAGAGATATACTGTCTAATTAACAAATTTCTGTTGTAGAGATAGGCTGGACTAGAGTATCTTCTCAATCCAGCGACAGACTCTACCTTTCACCATTTCACTCGTGAAATCTATTTCTTTACCCTACCTCTCACTGAGTTACCTCCTTTTTCAGTTCTATTCAGACGGGACCAAAATATATCTTAAATACCTATCTAAAATCTACGACAGTGTAGAGGTTTGGAAGAGAGAGCGCCAGACTTTCCTATCGGCTGTCTTCCTCCTGGCCTGGTTCCATTCTAGTCCTCGGTCCTTCAAAGATTGTCTAATGTTGTCCTCCCAGCGGACTCTGGGTCGTCGGGGGGGGGGGGGGGGGGTCTGGATCCCTAGCTCTTTGTTTCCCATGCTTGCCGTGGTAGCCGATCTTCTCTCATTCTGCAGACATGGCCAAACCATCTTAGTTGGGACTGTTCTACTTGTGTCTGAAGGTGGTGGGATTTTAGGCCTTGACGTATCGTCTGGTTGCGGACCGTGTCTCTTCTTGTTACTTCAATCACCTTTCTCAGAAACCTCATTTCTGAGGCATGGTACTACTTGTCGCGAGTCATAATTGGCTCAATGGACCGTACGAATAAAACATAGAAATGAAAATGGTGATTCATTATTTCATGAGATTAAAAAAAAGAACCTAAACAAAAAAGATTTTAAAAAAAAACCTGACGCATTTTATCTTTAATAAATCTTATTTATGAAAGCTACGAGTATAGTTACCCAGGACTGTTATATCACACTTTGAAATCTCAGACTTTATTTTCCTTTCCACAAAGAAAACACAGCGTTAAGATGGCCAAGAGATAAGGTGACGGCTGACACTATGAGTTCTTGATTCTTTGCAAAAAGCCTTACCTAGCGGCGTTGAGATGGTCAAGAGATAACGTACGAGCTCACACCATGAGTTCTTGATTCTTTCAAAACCCTCTTGTTATTTTTTTTTTTCTTAACCAGCGGCACTTGGGCTTTCAGCCCTTCGGCCCAATGACATGTCATTGCGAGGCTGGGGAACCTGAGGACTTTCCTTCCAACCCGGTCAGGAGCTTCGCTCCTTCCCATCAACAGAGGGTTTATCACAGGAGCCGTTCAGGTTATTCAGTCAAATTTCCGGCCGTAAACATTTCTTCAAACGCTGACGCCCGGGTTTGAACCATGAACACCTGGTCGCCAGTACAACGCCGAAGCCATTACACCAGCACGGCTCCCGTAACCCTCTTGTTAAGAGGTCTGTAAACTTTTTTGCCTTGCCTGCGGGAGTTTAGGTAAATGTAAACCATTACTGGTTTGAAAGCAAGTTGATCATGGATCTGTAGCATACCCGTTTCCTTTCTGCAGTCCTGCATTCTGGGCAATGGCGTCAGCATACACATATTTAAAAAATTCCTCCACCACCAGAAAGAAATAATTCCTTAAGCATCTGGTGAACGGCGACTAATGTCAGGTTGTGAGTGGGTCTGGAAACTTTTCACTTAAATCAAATTGCTACATAAATCACCGAATGATTCCCTTCAAGCGAACCTGTTTTAGTGGTGGGTCCATGGATGAGCGAGAATGGAAATTATGACAGTGTATGCATACATTACTTTCTGCACCAGTAAAGTGTTGGCTTCGTACGTGTCCGCGATTGCTTAGTTCTCTACCATATGGTATCGCTTTTCCAATTTTTTTTTCATCAAATTGGTTCTCAATTGCACTATGTGATTTTCGCGTAATCTTGTACCCTGAATAAAATCTTTTTGACCGACGCGTTTGAGATTTTGGTTTTGGTGGTTCCGTAAAACTGATGCTTACAATTTCGTAATAAAATCTGAGAGGTGTTGCGCTTTATTCTAAATGTTTATTGTAGTTAAATAACAAAACAAATATTATATAGCAACGTTTATAAACGTAAGATACAAACGTAACGATATTTGTGTTGCATCTTAAGCGCCTTTACCGATTGCGAATTTAACAACTTATGCTTGTATTATGAAATGAAAAACTGGCTATGTAAACTGCATGGCAATTTGCGCACTATGCCACTTTACCTAAAGTGATAGCACTATCGTAACAATTATACTGAAAGTAAAGTTACTGCGTGACTTATTTCATGTGCATTCTATGTTCCGTGAACTGTACACATGCCATATTGAATGCCATTCTCGTGTGTTTTTAGTTTGCATAACTTTCATGAATCCAGGCTCACAAACGCAGCAGTATCTGTATGTTTGAGCTACAATAGGAGTCATTATTTGTTTGTTTTCTCTTCCCCAGAGCTGTGCCAAGGGATAAAATTAACGCACAAGTGAATGTAACAGAGCGCACAGTATATAGGTGTATACGAGCATACACAAGGGAGCACTAAACTGCACTTTTCTCTGAGATTTACGACTAATGAGCATTTGGATAAACAGCTAACCCACAGAGCACGTCTCAACAACAACACAGCATCCGTTATTTATGACAACTTCCTTAGATGACGTCACTCAATGACGATTGTCGTACAAAATATGGAAGCAACTACACCTGGTGGTGACATATTTTCTGACATCTCGTGGGCCACTTCCAACAGCGTCTTCGACTTCGGGGAAGAGGATTTCACTTTATGGGCTTTCTCTGGATTCAACGTCAGTAACTTCTCCGAGGCAAGAGTTTACGTTGATAGCACAGAGGAGCCAAGGGTGAGTGACGGTTTGGAAAGAGAAACTACTATCTCGGAATGGGATGACCTTTGGCGAGGAATCCCCCTAGGTATTGTCCTCGCTTCACTCTGTTTGCTGACTACTGTAGGAAATATTATGGTACTTCACGCTGTCCGCACAGAGAAACGTCTTCAAACAGTAAGTTTTATTGTTTATATTTATGTTGTTTTGTTTCTTATGTATTTTTTTTTAACTTTATGTTATGTGGTTGTTTAGATTAAAGATCTTCCGTATTTCTGCACACCTCTTTCCTGTTTACACGTATCTGTTGTTTTGTCATTTTTTAAAATTCCATTCTTTCTATCTAGTTTGGGCGGAAAGAGGGGGGGGGGGAGAGAAGAAAAAAAAAGGGGGGGGGGGGGGGGGGGTTTAAAGGAATGTTAATAATTTCTTTTCTTTTCTTTTACTTCGTAGATTGTTAATTTCCTTCTTTGTTTTTATATTCGTGTTTTGCTTTATATCACTGTTATATTGTCTTCATATCTGTCCATCTGTTTTTTTAATTTTCCCTTTTTTATTTTTAGCTTTCTTTACAAAAGTGAGAAGACAAAGGCACATATTATTATTATTAGTATATTTAGTATAACAGCACACACTCTTTCTTTCCCGCATGTCCATCTTATAACAAGTTTTAGTTGTCTCGCAGGTTATGAAAACGCAGACGCCAAAACCACTTCCAAATGTTTGCATCTCTTCCAACTTCTTATCTTTCTCCTTCCATGAATATGCTTAAAAAAACAGAGCAGAGCCAACCGACGTAAACCATTAAATAACGCTCTTTATCATTGAGCTGACTTGTTATGGTGATGGGATGAATTACGCCCTTTCGGTGGCGCGAGTTAATGGACAGCCTGAAGGCAAAAAAAAACTGTTAGATGAGATCGTAACACTTCAAGTCTAGCAGTTAAGCGTTCTTACTTAATTGCATCAATATGTTACTCGTATATAATACATTGACTGCATATATTATCTCAAAGCTCTTATTTTCCCCCAACACCCACATTTGTGGTTATGCCCCTTACCTCTAATTGTATTGTTATTTGTTTTTGCGCTTGATTTTAATAGTACTCTGCATCATCATCACTATTATCATCATTTTGTTGTCAGCCTGCCGTGAACCATGGGAGCCGCGGTAGCGTAGTGGTTAGTGCATTGGCTTCCTAGCTCGGTGGTCCATGGTTCGATCCCCAGTTGAGGTGGGATTTTTTAGACCGCAAACTGCTCTGGGGTCGACCCAGCCTCATGAATTGGGTACCAGAGCAACTCTGGGAAGGTTAAGGCGGCCGGCGTGATGCTGACCACATCACCCCTTGTGTGGCGATGGTCAAGAAAATATGGGCCTAACACCATATTCCCAATATGCCTCAATGGGCGTGTAACGGGATCCTTTTTACCTGCCGTGAAACATGGATACGCCACTGCAGATTGTTCCATTGAGGAAGCTTACGTCAGAATCAATGCTTTTTTCCGCGGCAGTTTCTGGAGCTATTTGTTTTACATAGTGTCGTTGCGTGTCTCATGCCCTACTTCATGTTAGTCACCGTTTTACGAATTACCTAAGATAGCAATTTGCACTTTTCTTTCAATGTTTCTTCAGATACCTCCTGGAACTACAAAGGGCAAATTTGTTTCTAAGATTCTTAGTAATTTCCAACATTACGGAATTTTTAAAGAACGCATGGTAAACTTACGGTCGCTATGTCTTTTTTCAAAGCTTTCATTTAATCTTTGTTGCTGTACTTTGTATATTTTCACACTGCTCCTTAGAATATCCATTGTATAACATATTTTGTTCAGCATCATGATTCTTACACATCAAACACCTGATGTTAAAACTGTGCTAAACTGGTTACTTTTCTCTCTTTTGGCACAGCTGTGTCTTTTATTTGTATACAAGACAGTAAACCCGCCAAAACAATGACGGGAGAAGAATTAAAGCCACAATTCTAAACAATATGTTGCTGCCCTACAAGACTCCACCAGGTGTGATGGCCACTGACTGCTTTGACAGTCGTCGGCTAAGGATCAAAGAAAAAGAAAGATGATGACTAATTGCTTGACAGCTCTTTAATAAAATGTGTGTGTGTGTGTGTAAATATGCAGTTATCATTAACATTTTTGTTTTGCTTGGCTCAATCCTGAATATGTGCTTTAATACAGTCGGGGTTACGTCCTCACGTGAGTGTTTATTTAAATTGATCATGAGCAAAGACTGCTTCTGGTAGGTATACGCCTAAATACCCATATGATTGTCCCTGTGCTACGTTGATAGTCGTTGAATACAATGGATGGGTATGAAAAAAAGTCGAAAAAAGGTGATTCGTCTTACGAGGACAAAAGACAAAGAAAGTAGTCTACGTTACAGCCACAAGGCCTTCGTCAGGAAAAGAAAGAAAGTGAAGGCTAGATAGGAGACATAAGAACTTAACGAAATATAAAAATAAAACCTAGGTACTTCCCTGAAGGCGAAGCATGGCTGAAAAGGAAGTGATAACGCTAAAATCACACTACACTGACAATGTCTCTGAGTGTCAGAAAGGCTAGTGTCGCTTGGCTTTAAACTGATGCGAGGAATAAAATATCCCCCGCCTTAATTAATGCTGGTCACGATGATTTTTTGGCCTTTAATACTAATTCTGTCCTCTGCCTTTAATGTTAACAGAATGTTAAAGTAAAAAAAAAAAAAGTTACTAGTTTGCTCGTTTATTTTGAAACTAAATTATTAAACTTCTGCTTCCTTTTTTGAAGGGTTACTTGCAAAGAGATCTGTGATATCGGAATAAAATTGATTGTTGGCTTATTGACCTCTACGCGGGATGATTCTAATGGTTGTTGGAGATAACCTTAGCTCAATGCACAGTGCATAGCGCTTTGTTTCATTATGTTTCTAACATACTAAACCAATGCACCATGAAGAGGTTGAAAGGCATGCCTGTTTTTTTTATGGATGCTCAAGAGAGCTTTCACTTGAAGCACAGAGCAATGAGCCTTTTCTGTATTTTCTCAAAATATTTCTAAGGACGTACTAAGCAATCTCATACTGGGACGAGTCTTTCGGCTTCTTATTTTTTTTTGCGATGACAAATTTTTCACCTTTTATTTATATTAATTAGTCTGAGTTGTTTGCTATCTCTTTCCTTTACCATCACATCTTGCCTTTCTTGTAGGTTTTCCTCATTCTTAGCTGAGTAAACTGCGTGAAAGTCATATACTTCCTGGCATATCTATTTTAAGTTTCTCTAGGCGAAAAAGAGGTCAAGTAACATTCTGTAACCATCTCATACGAGACATCAAATTTGTTTTCTCTTGGAACTTTCCTGTTTTTGGTTGCCAATGTTGATTGCTGCTGAATGATGCCAATCTATGTTTGTAATAATTATTTGGTACTTTCAATAAGTAAAAATAAGTAGAGGTAAAAGAAGTTCCATAGAAGATATTGCACTAGGGGAGTGAAGTGTTTGAGACTTTACTATACTAGGTCAAATTTTTTATAAGATGGGATGACCAGTTCCATTCTTCGCTACCTTTTCCTTCCCTAACTCAAAAACAGAATTAGGAATAAATTTACAGCTGGGTAAAATTGGAGCGTGCAACCACCAGGCTTCGATCCCTGAGCCCTGTAACTGTACCGTTAAAGGAAAGTATTCTAACCGCCTGGTAAATCGGACTTTTTTTTTTTTTTTTTTTTTTAAATACGTTCTGATTTTTATTAATATTTTCACGATGTCATTGTGTTACATCTTCTTGAAAACCTTTCTCACTTTCTGTGTTTAGTTACATGACTTCTGAGTAAAGGTTTAAACTTTAGAACCAAGAAAACTTAGCTGTAGATCAATGCTAATTTCATAATTCTAACATCACTAGAAGATATTTAGAATTCAAATTAGTGCTAAAATAATTGTATTGCCATAAATATCTGAACGGCGACCCTGACACCATCACCAGAACTGCTATGCAATGGACCCCAGAAGTACGGCGAAAGAAACGCAGACCAAAGACAACCTGGCGGAGAACAGTGGAGGCTGAGATGCAAAGCATGAACCAGAGTTGGGGCACGGCACGAAGGATGGCCACTGACCGAGCAAAACGGGGACAATTTGTTGCTGCTCTATAAGACGCTTCCTGGCGTGATGGCCACTGACTGAGCAAAATGGGGACAGTTTGTTGCTGCCCTACAAGACGCTACTAGGCTGGGGAAAATTTGTTGCTGCCCTACAAGACGCTACTAGGCTGGGGACAATTTGTTGTTGCCCTACAAGACGCTACTAGGCTGGGGACAATTTGTTGCTGCCCTACAAGACGCTACTAGGCTGGGGACAATTTGTTGCTGCCTTACAAGACGCTATTAGGCTGGGGACAATCTGTTGCTGCCCTACAAGACGCTACAAGGCATGATGGCCACTGACTGCTTTGTTATTCAGGAGCTAAGGATAAATGAAGAAGAAGAAATATCTGAACTATAATTGGAAACCAACTAAGAAACTCAAATACTAAAGCCTAGCTACGCCTTTTTGTAATGATTTTGCTCGTGCAGTTCATAGGGGTCGCTGATGGGACCAAAGAAGAAACCAATAAAACAACTGATCCCTCAGGCATAACGTCAGAGGCGGCTAATATGAGGTTGTGCAAGAGGCTCGCAATCTCATCTTGTCAAACAAATTGCTACAAAAACTATTACTGCAAAAGCAGTTGATTGGTCAGTGCAGACTTCCTGCACGAGGATCACTTGCATAGGTGGTTCCATGCTCCATAAGGAACGACAAAGGAAAATTAAGAAACATAATGATTTGGTTTTTGGTTTTAAGGACTTTCGTTATTGCACATGGACAACTCCATCAGTGATCCGATCTTCTCCCTTAGATCACACAAGGAGGATCTCAGCATAGTGCACGAACTCTGCAGCACCGGCGAGAATCCCAGTGTGTGTATATAGGAATCACACATTCTATAAATATTTTGGTGGTTGTAGAGTGTCACACTGTCCATACTGTAATGTAAAGTGTGTGGTGTATGGTGTGTTCTCTTTCTTTTGTAAAGCTCCACTATCAATCACTGTAGCATGTTGTTTGTGGTGCCACTACTGTATATATCCATTGTAGTGTACAGAGTTGTTGAGATCAGGCATGCTCCAGTCTACCCAGCTGTAAATGGGTAACTCACCCTAGTCCTGAGTTAGGGAAGGCAAAGGCAACTGTAAGCAGTAGTTTCCCTCTAAGGCTCCAGGGGGAGCAGGCCCTAAACTTGGTCAATTCAACCGACGCAGGATGGTGTATACATGGAGTAGAAGTGTAGAGTGTGTTTAACGCGAATGGTGGACTGTTCGTGTTCTGACCAATCTAAGCACTCATTCACTTGTGTCTACAAGGCACCAATGCAGACTGCTGGAATCTTTGTTTACACAGTTTATTTAGACACACACACTGGGACATAACGAGTAAATCATGGGTATATGTTGACACATCAATTTGCAGGCATACATAGTAGATCCCAAGTCATGACACATTCATAAATAATGGGTAGTACATCAATAGCTTCCAATGTCATGATACATTATGGCCGCATCCCCTATCTGACTAAACGCGTCAGTGAAGGCGGATCGGTAAGTAACTAAAGTTGCTTTATGTTCATAGTTTATATCATATTATGAAACCACGATTGTAGTGGGTTTGATGGTATTGTATGATGGTGATATTACTAAATGTAATGTATGAGGCCAGCTGTGAAGGCTTCTGAGATAAAATGTAGTTGTGAATTGTCAGAAGGCCTTTCTTGCTACCACTACGACCTCACACTCAATTTTTTTTCTTAATGAATGTAGCTATGTAAAATGTCTAGGGTAATGATATGTAATGTGGTGTGATAGTTATAGATACACCCACAGATATTTAAGCAGACTAATAATATTTAACAAATATTATAATACACTGAACTAACTCAAGAGTGTAAAATTTTTGATAGAATTATATTACATTTATTTTGTTCTGGATCAAGTTTTATGTTGACCAGAACTTTTTTTAAAAAAAAAGGATTTAAAATTTATGAAAGAAATGCATGGAATGTTACATAATAAATGCAAGAGTGTACATATATAAGTACTAGACTAGTTAGTTTTATTAAAATGTTCTAGTAGTCATCTACTTGGGAGGATAGTTAATGCTTGTGCTGTTGGGGTGGCCTCATCACACCTGTCTATATTGACTACACAGTGTCCAGTAAATTACAGGAATTTTATGGGGTATTAGTAACTAAAAGGCGTTGGTGAACTTCCAGCAGACCAGAGGCTCACTCAACTTGCATATGTAGCTCTGGTGCTGAAATCTGGTGGTCCCACCTCTCCGTGCTGGCGGGCAATAATAGTGGTCTCTGTCACAACGTACTGCACAGATACACTCGAGTAAAATCACCAACTGAATGGACACCGCCTTGTTGACAACTGAAACTCACAGCTCTGCAATCAAAGTATTGGCTATGTGTCAAAATTCTATTCTCTACCCACGTCTGGACACAACACGGACACAACAACCACATCATACAGACAGGTCAGATCTCTCTGACCAAACAGCACATTTACCATGGTGGTTTTACATCAGATAGGTCCTCCCAGACTATAGATTCTGAAAAATATTTATTAGTTTCCTTCCCTAAAAGTGGATAGGTAATATGTTTCATTATTCTCAACACTTGATCTGTCTTTCCTAACCCTTGCTGGAGTTTATGTATATTGTTGGTCCCTAGACCCTGACTTGGGCGGGGGGTCTAGAGCAAATCCCTACTTGTTTGTAAGGCTAGATTATGATATGGCAGTATCAAATCCCTCGAACATTAAACAATATTCAAAATATACAAAGAAATAATTTCAATCTTACCAGATTATGAATAAAGAACACAGAAATGCTAGCAAAACTCAGCTGAGCTGCTGGCTATAGTATGGCGTCCCTGAACTTATTTCACTTTCTTTCATTTGGAAATCACCACACTTTAAAATACTGTGTCTATCATCGAACAACTATTGAGGAATGGCCCCACTTCTCGTCTGAGCGCCGATAAAATGATTGTCTGTGGCCAATCACTGCCTAGGTTTATTTCAAATTCAAATTTCCTACCCTAAAGTCATTTCAGTCATGCTTCAGTCAAGTATGGATGTTTATCTGTTAGTCTGTCCGTCTCTACTTGTTTTTTTCAAAAAACGTACTTGATTTTTGAACCAACCTTTCTCTCCCCTCCAAAATTTTGTCGTTAAAAGTTATATTTAGACACAGCTCCCATCAATGTCCCTTCGCTTCCCTACTAAGTAGATTTGAACACCTGCGTCTCAAGGTCGTGTTTTTTTTGTGCAAATAGCGACACTTTTTATTCCATACAGTCTGTCGCTGATGTGAACAACACTGTCTTTTGTCATTATCTTCAATATTATCTATCCGTCTGTAAAATTAAGAACATATTAGTTCACTGCTCAGAATGGGCCATCCGGCCAGCTAATTTTTATATTCCTAACATTAATATTACGAAAAGTTACTTTTTAATTTTTGTAATATTCCAAACATCTGCGTTCTGCCGCTGAATTCAAATCAAAGGCTTGGTATCGCAAAAGCGACCAATAAATGACTGTGGCGTAACATATCCAAGGTCCCTTCTGTCGAGTTCCTTACTTTATGTCAACTTGGGAAACGTGACTTTTCTCCGTTTCCCCCCCAATTGCGTCTCCTTAGCCTTTCTAGTCTCACGCAATCTTTCCAGTCATATTTTTTCCTTTTTATCCGCCGTTCCCCTCCTGTCTAGCAAGTCAATTTTTATGGAGGGTGATGACCCGCGGTCTGGGCGATCATGTACTATCAGCAGCCTACGCATTATGTTTTTATCCTTACATGTTATCTTTGGAGGTATTTTACCGTTGTATCTCTGTCAATTTCACTACAACGATAAGGGGTTTCTATAAAAATTGAGATCTCCTTGCCACTGTCCGAATAATAAGATACATGCCCGTTCTTTGGACAGTTATTCAAAAATATGATGACAGGAATGTAACATGGCCGCCTTCCTGAGTTGTCGCTCACTCACTCACACGAGGGTATATATAAGCCAAAGTTAATTTGAAATGCATATGAATAATTTCCTAAAGTCTCTCCACACAGTTCTACAGTAATCCAGTTACTTCACGTAGACATAACTGCTGCATGGAAGCCCGTCATCTTCGTCGATACAAACATGACCCTAGCGTTGTGAAGCATAATATTCCAGCTAGGTCTAACCGACATGAGATCATCAAAAATAGGGTCTGGCATTACCTGGAGTCCGAATCATACATGATACCGTACATTAGGAGAGTCTCTAACACAAACTCTAGTAGAGACACAATCTCCTACAGAAGAAAAATCACTTCATAAATCATTTTTACTTAAGAATGTACCAGCCCTTGAAAATGCGTAACCCGCCATTGTAAACGGTACATCGGAACTCATCACGACTTGTCAAGACAACTCATACTTCCGCTAGAGCGGCATAACAAGAATATAGTCCTGCCTACCCATCCAAAATATACAATATAGGACTGATTCTACTTGTACTAATAATATGTAATACATATGAATTCAGGCCATAAACATAAGAAAATTAATCTATTTTCTGGCCCTAACAAATAAGTACGGACATGAGAGCAATATCCATGCGCCGGATCAATATCAAGAACGATTACTCCTATAATCAAAAGTGTGAATCAATCATGGATTATCTAGCTTTACCATAGACAGCATTTTCATTCACAAATGAATGAATGTCTATATCTTTTCCATATTAAATAGTCATATCGATTTTTGTAATATGTGCGTCAAAATATGCACGCAACAGTGGTGTTTTGTAGATTTCTAATTTTTTAATTTTGCCAGAACAGCGGACTAATGGCATACTGTTTACGATTTCCAACTGCTGTGGGATTTTTAACGTGTACAACTTGCGGACGGGATCTCTTATCTTTTTCTCCCTTATCCGAGAAGGCTAGGCATCCGATCTCACTACTCAGGAGTCCAGGGGGGAGTATGGCATCATTAGGACCACTGGTTCGGGAACAAAAAATTCATAAATTATATTCCTTCTACTGGGAATCTAACCCAGTACCTTCAGAGTTCGAGGCGGACACCATTCCATCTTAGCCACTCCGACCCCTATGAAACATAATGAATTTCATGTAATGATATTTACACGATTTATTCTTTTTTCTACAAGAGCTACTAAAATTACAAATTACAAATCAAGTCCAACATTTCTTTTCCTTCTTTTCAAACATTTTTTTTTCTTCTTCTAAGAAGGTTGAAGCCACCATTGCAGTTGCAAGCTTGCACGCAGGTTGAACCAAAACACTTTAGGCGTTGATGCAGTAATGGTGTCTGTAGTGATTCATCTTATATCACGAGGCTGCTAGCTCCAAAATTTCATCATGTAGAACTACTTGCTGCTTAGACATCATCATCGCCTTCATCATCATCATCATCACTATCAACTTTATTATCTCAATTTTTTTCACATTCGACACCATAGAACCACAACTGCTGATAGCTTTCATGCAAGAATTCTGCACCAAAGTACTTAAGTGCTCATTCATCAATGCTTGCTGTCATTCCCATTAAAAACCTCATACTATGCCTTAGGCAGCAGTTGTTCTAACCTATCTCCTTTTTTCTCAGAGACATTCGTGAACTACACGAGACATTTAATACTTGGTACAGTACTGCATGACAATTATGTTAACTTTCAAAATAACTAGTTTCTCACGCCTATCTTCTAACAGGCAATTTTTCTTGTCCAACAATATGTTGCCCGCGGTGCCGAAAACATGTTAAAACTTTAAATAATTGATGCCAGCGACGGATTCAATTCTTTTTTGCGTGGCTGGGATATCTATAAATAATATTTTAGCTGCACGTGTGCCTTCGTTCACGGTAGTTTATAATACAACAAGGATTTAAGATAACAATATCATACACAGCAAACACAGCATAAGATATTCATCATCAATATTATAGAGCGTCTGATTGACATAGTGGTTAGAGCGCTGGTCTCACGTCATAGGATCCGGATTCGAAACACGGTAGCATCTCTCTATCCAGTCTACCAAGATGAAATTTGGTACCTGAGTTTGATCGTGAGTTAAGGAAGGAAAAGGCAGCGAGGAAAGGATCTGGTCACCCCCACCTCTCGAAGTTGGACCTAGTATAGGGAAGTCTGTAACATTTCACTCCCCTACGGAAGTATTTGCTATGGAACTACCTTTACATTTGCAAACTGACAAAATGCAACTTTTAAGAACTTTATCATTCTGTCAAGGTCATTAACTACCTGTTCTAAAGATGTCTTGTTCTTTTCGGCGCCTGACAACATGAAAACAAAATTGCCCGTCTGTTCTTACCTATTGCAAAATGTTTAATAACTTTATTGCTGATGTCTAAATGAGTTTTGTTAGCTCGTTCTCTATCGATAGAATCGACAGAGCATTAAACCATGCATCGCTTATCGCATTCCTTAAGTACGTCTTCTCACTCTTCCGTTTGAAAATACACCGTTCCTATTCAGATGTTGCCATGGGCGTGATGATAGTTATTTCAAGGAGTTTGTTCGCTTCACTGAAAGCGATGATAAGTTAGTACCAAGAATAAAAAAAACTACTTATCTTGGGGGACAGCCAACAGTATGCCCATTGGGGTGTTCTGCGCATGCGCGTTTAAGCATATTTTCGCAGCGTTGTGACGTCTAGATTTGTGAAATGGGAACTGCTTCCAACAATTCTTTTGCATTCTTAGTAACGACTATCAGTCATTCCCCGAGCCCAGAAAGGACGGAAAACGGAGCGCGAGCATTTATAAAATGAGAATGGAAGGGAGAAGTAGCGAGAGCATGGGTGAGAGAGAGAAACTTGGAAAAGGTAAACGTAGAATCATAACGGTAATAGTATATTTACGGAGACTTGCTTATATCACTTTCAATCAATCAATCACTTTCCTTTAGCTCCCCAAGGAGCATAGGCCTTCAACAAACAGATGTCAAGTCCTCCTGTCACGTGCCATCAGCTCAAGTTCTCCTGTCACGTGCCATCAGCTCAAGTTCTCCTGTCACGTGCCATCAGCTCAAGTTTTTTCCACGTCTTCCTCATCATTTTCACTTCTGTCTCCAGTTCTCTTCTCCATGTGTTTTGTGGTCTACCTCTGCCTCTCTTTCCCTAGGGATTCCAGAACAAGGACTTCCTTGTAATGCTATCAACAGGTTTCCTCAATGAATGTCATATCCATCGCCAGTGTCTTCATCTCATCTCTTGTTTTACTGGCAAGTGTCTGGTTCTTGTCATCAGCGATCGTTCCAGGTGCCAATCCTGGAGATTTTCCTAGACGAAAAAAGGTTAGTCAGCAACCTAGACTCCTGCCGGCTTTCTCTGTGTTGCTTCATGAGCCTTCTTTACAGCGGACCTTCTTCTGTCTTGGACGGCTGAGTTGATTTATATTCTGTATTTGACTTACCTATATTGTTTGTTAAAGTTTGTGTGGTAGAAATTGTTTACAGGATGGAGTAACAAGACCCGTGCCTAACCCTCATTAGTTGCTTTTTTCGACTTGTCTGGTAGTGTACAGTGTTACAGTTCTTCGCGCTTTTCCAGCCCCGGTAACACACTTTCACAACATTAAAACAAAGGTTTTGTTTTTTAAAGTTCTGGCGGAGACGGATCCCCTTATCCCATTGGAACGAGCCACCACTGCTGGATGCTACTTTTTAGACAACGTTGTAAACTGCAGGGAACCTATCAGCATTAACTATGTAAACGTGCGTGCTCTTTTTAATTAGTAGCTAAATAACAAACAACAACGGGAAAGTGTTACTCGCAACAGTGTATCACAGTGACGGCATGCAAAACATTACCTCGGCAGGCATGCTCAGACAGTGAGTTACAGGCGGTCCTTTATCAAGTCTCAAAGTACATCATGGAGGAAGAGTTTTAGGAAGGTTTTTGGGAAGCAATTTATCACTGTTTTGTGTTACTTAAACTTTACACGATTACCTGGTCTATTCTCAATCGATCTCTGAGAGTCGTTAGAGGGAAAGTGCTTTTTTAATCAGAAGATAAAATATTAAAGATCTGTAAATGGGTACCTGACTCTGCTTTTGAGTTAGGGAAGACAAAGGCGGTCAGGAAGGGAACTAATCACCCACCACCTCATTAAACAATCTGGACCTAGTATTGTTAAGTCTCTAACATATCCCTCCCTTATGGTAGCTTCTGATATGGTTTAATTGCAGTCACGAACCTCCATTTGTAATCACTAAAAAATAAAAAATAAAACATTTGGCGGTCTGAAATCAACAACTCAAATTTGTAGATGAGCTTTATTTACCTCAGAATAAACAAATTATAAAGGTAGTTCGATAACAGAATCTGCTGTACAGGAGTGAACTGTTGGAGACTTCACAATAAAGTTTAGCTTTATAACGTGGGTCGTCCAGTTCCCTTTCTCAAAAAACTATTGACAGCAAAACTTCTTTATAATATCATCAATATATATAAAATCCCAGCTGTTTCTGTTAGTAACACTAAGGGATGCAACTTTGGTTGAAAGTTAAACATTAATTGTATTGTTTCCCTTACATGTAATCTCCCGAAAATAGTAACACTTACCAAAGAAGAATGCGCAAATGACGGTGTGCACAAAAATATATTTATAGAATGTGTGATTGCGCAATGGGCTAATCACCTGTTTGCCAAACATTTTGATTACATGTTTTGCCTAGGAACCTTGTGCTCTTTGGGTCACCTCTACACCCTGTTTTACCGGGTAGAAGAGGTTCCGATTATGAGATGAGATGAGTGATCCCGTATACACACATTGCGAAACTCGCTGCTGCTACGTAGTTCGTGTACTGTAGTGATACACAGTGGTTTAAAAAAAAATACTTTTCAATAAGTAAAATTGCAGTTAGGTATTGGTGCTTTTGAATTTAATTCCCGTCTCATGACTGGCTTTTACACTAGTATACTAATAATAGAGTAACAATATTTGACAATTTTAAAATTTTTTATCTTCTTAATCTTTCTTCATTTCGCTCCTTATACAGGAAGCTTGCATCTAAATAGCCATTGTGCTTTTGTATCAGAGGTTTCTGTATCAATTTGTTTTATATCACGAGTTTGCCCCACCCCACGCAGAAATTGTATATGCTTGTATGCAAATAAATATTCCCACGTTATTCATGTATTTTATGCTTTTGCATATAAAATGATCATGGTGAAATTCAGAATATCTTATTTGCTTGCTAGACATTCTTCAGCTGTACCTCTCAGCTTCAAGTGGAGTATTGGCTGTCTGTTATTTCATACCAATCTTTGCTGTTCAGAGTTGCCATTTCGAAGGTTCTCGCCGAATTGGAAGACTTAGTATCCGGGTGGTAGGAATTGTGTGTGTGTTGTTTTTTGTTGTTGTTGTAAACTACATTTTAATGTTGATGGCTAGAAGTTTGGCTGGAGTTATTGCGGATGTACTCGCGAATGGTAGAAGGTTTCCTATTTATTTCTACTGATTTATGCGTATATATGTGCAAATTAACAACCAGCCCCCAGTTTCACTCAGTACAAATTCACCTTACTTCCCCTTTACAACTTCCAGCTTGTCTCCCCTTCTCTCGTTTGCTGGCGGCTGTACTA
Organism: Oreohelix idahoensis; assembly: GCA_024509875.1. NCBI lineage: Eukaryota > Metazoa > Mollusca > Gastropoda > Stylommatophora > Oreohelicidae > Oreohelix > Oreohelix idahoensis. The sequence goes on from JAMPIV010017350.1 coordinate 24,770, forward strand.
TGGCCGTACTATCTGACGTGCCATCTTAAGTGTGAATTAATTATACAAAATTATACAACACAGCATGGAAGAAATCATGAATTCATTTCTCATTCATCAAAGCGTTAACGGTGCCACGTGTAGTCTCCGGGGCTGTGATAAAACAAAGAAAAAATATGACTTCTTCCTTCACCTTTGACTAATATGAAAAAAAAACCCACAAATAGTAATATGTCTTACTAAGAGAAAGGACAAGGAAAAACCTACGTTGCGGAGACAAGGACCTTGTCAGGGGCAGACAAACAAAAGACGAAAGGGGAAGAAAGTGAGAATTAAGTGGAGAACATGAAACTATAGAAATAACAGAAACATACTCCCTGATGTGTGTCACATGTTGGAGCAAAAATGTCCGCCACTGAACCGGAACTAATATGAGGTTTTGCATTGAACTGACAACTTTATCACGTAAAACGATTTGCCTCAAACACCGCTACTGCAAGAGAACATGAATTCTTCGGTGTAGGATTCCAGCCAAGGGACAAGCTGAAGTTGTAGCTGTATGCTCCATAAGGGACGTAAAGAGAGTGATGATGCTACCTATCCAGGTTTTCTTCGCTAATTAGGCGTCAAATGTGTTACCAGATTTGACATGACTGTTACGTCCGCTTAATTTGGTACGTGTGGTTTTTACGGAATCGACAAAGCTCGCCAGTGCCGCCAAATTATTGTGCATAGGGATGGAAGTCTGGGGGACTGAGGCTGTCGATGTTTTAGGAGAGAAGGCTCAATGTGCCTGAGAAACGGTGAATGTTTAATAATGTCCTGACAGAAGAATAAAATATTTCTACCACTAGTACCCGAAGTTAAAAAAAAAAAAAAGGTGAGTGGAGGAAATACAACTTAGACTGGAAGAAGAGGTGACAGAGAGCAGGATCTCGAAAGAAAGAGAGAATGGTGCTGTAGGGTAGTGAAGTGTTAGAAACTTCACTTTACTAGGTCCACCTATAGAGGTGGGGTGATCAGTTCCCTTCCTCGCTGCCTTGTCTTTCCCTAACTTAAGAGCAAAGTCAGATACCCATTTACAGCTGTGGGTACTGTTTGGTTGGAGGTCTAAATACTTTTTTTTCCAATCCTAATTATCAGCCCCAAATGGGCACCAGAGCAACTCTGGGAAGGTTAAGGCTGTCGGCGTAATGCTGACCACATCACCCCTAGTGTGCCGACGGTCAAGAAAATATGGGCCTAACACCATATTCCCAATGTGCCTCAATGGGCGTGTAACGTTATCCTTACCGTACCTTAACTATACAGAAATAAATGTCATATTAATGTACGATTTGATACATTAATGTGTATAAGAAAACAACTCTTTCACTGTTACGCACCGGACAATGTTTTTGCTAACACTGTAAGAATCGCAAAACTAATTCAGTTTAGAATACTAATTCTTAGGGAGAATTTCCATAGCAACAAACGAGTTTTTAAAGTTTTAATCGATGGAAATTTCCATTTTTTTTTTTCAGCTCCACTTTTAAACGTGTCAAGAACTTCTTGACGAAAATCCGCCTTATTAACACCCCTTTTTCACGTCATATTTCACTCACTATTATGCCTGGAGGAGTTCCCAAACTATGTTTCAAGCTGATAAAAGTATTAATTTTTAATATAATTCTAAAGACAAGTTGGAATTAATCTTATTTGTTTTTTCAGCTTCTGAATTCGAGTGTTGAAGGGAGATAAAATTTCAGTTCTTATTCAGGTGTTCAGCTATGAGTAGATTCATTCTAAACTTCTTCGCGATTTGTATTCATCGATTTACCAACGCCTATTGAAAGTTATGTTGGGTAGGTGGGGTGGAGTGTTCTCATTGTCATAACGCCATTTATCAATATTTTTTTCTCTCTTTTTTTTCTATATCATATCCCGCCAAGATTGCGGCTGGTTCTGTTGCAGGATGTATGTACTAAAGCATTTATCTGCCCATACCGTAAGGGGTTCTGTAGCAAATTGTTTAGCAAATACATGATGATTGTGCCAGTTTTATATTTAAAAAAAAGAAAGTCCCATAGGAGATACTGCCGTAGAAGAGTAAAGAGTTAGAGACTTCACTATAGTAGGTCCAGCTTCGAGAGGTGGGGTGACAAGCTCCCTTCCTCGCTGTCTTTGCCTTCCCTAACTCAAGAACAAAGTTAGGTGCCCACTTACAGCTGGGTATACTTGAGAGTGACTCTTCCATATTTCGAACCCGATACTTTTGCTGAGGGAGCCCAGCACTATAACCACTCTTCTAATCTGACACTCCAGTTGCATCTACAACTCCATACTAGTTCTCTCCTACGACACACCTGAGGGAGTGGTAGTTATAATCTTCCTTTGTCTCCTCAAGAGACATATCACATAGCATGGGGCCTAATATTCTGACGTAAAATGATTGTGAAGATATCTGGCTGGGATATTATCTAACAATTTCTCTAAACAATTTTTTTTCTTCCTATGCAACCTCTGCGCCCCAAGGTAGAAGTGGGGCGACTAAGTAAGGAAGTCTTCCTCTGCATCTGAAAAGAGCCGACTGTAGGGCGTTCGGCGCCAGGGGCGAGGAGTTTGACATTATTGTGTCGCTTCCACGCAACTGGAGAAATGTAAGAAAGAGATAAAACAGACTGTCGTAAAACGTGTGTGTAAACCCACTTCTTTTTAACAAGTATTCCCAGCCAATCCACGTAATACAGACTCTGAGCCAGAATAAATTACACGAAGATGGCGGCATACAGAATAAAATTATGCATAAGCCCTGTATTTCGGGACTCGGTCACGGAATGTACAAAACCGCCGAGAACCAATCAAAAGAGTTCCTTACGCACTGGCAGATTCCTTGCGTGTACCTATATAAACAGGCGCGTTTTATTTAAAAAAAATACATACACAAACACGAAGGCCAGCATGACAGACTGGGGAAAGAGAAAGCTGTCAACATTGATTTATTGCTTATCTGCGTGACCGGGCACTCTTGCTTCACTAAAGTCGAGTCCAAATCTGGCTTGTATTAATCTTAGAGGGTAGGTAAATTTACTATAAACTTGTAGGAGAATAGGCCTACATCAGATATATAATGATTGTATTTTTTGTGTACCATTTATACTACCTACACCTGTATATATTTAATGTATTTTGTTTTATTATGAATGTATCAGGTATACTGATTGTATCTTGGGGAATTAGGTATAATGATTGTATTTCCTGGTATGATTGCTGAAGACGATAAACAACCTGAAATATAACCTATCAGTCCTTTTTAGGGCTCATATAACTCCAACCTGAAATATAACCTATCAGTCCTTGTTAGGACTCATATAACTCCATCCTGAATATAACCTATGACTATATCATGTATAATGATTGTATGTTATAGTATCATGTATAATGATTGTGTATGACTGTTGAAGAAGGAAACCACCAGAAAATAGCCTACACCTGTATATATTTAATATAACTTTAGATTTTGTTTTATTATGAATGTATCAGGTATACTGATTATATCTTGGGGAATTAGGTATAAGGATTGTATTTCCTGGTATGATTGTTGAAGAAGAAAACCAACCCGAAATATAACCAAACAGTCTTTGTTAGGACTCATATAACTACAACAGTATTGTTAGGATATATTTTACCAGCCAGTATAGCACTTATCAGACATTGCCTGGTATATTATAGGTGTCTTGGGTGGGCTAAAGGAACGATCATCAGCGGGTGTTGTGTGCAACAAATTAGGAAGGACAGAACTGTTCTAAGAGATGAGTATACATTAGTACCATTTCCGTCGGCAATTATGAGCAATTAACTGTCAAGGAAGAAAAAGGGATTTAGCGTAGTGAGAGACAAGATTAACAGCACAGCTGATACATTTACTATAATTGATTAACAGCACAGCTGATATATAATTTTTGTTCCTATATTTGGAAGACTTGTAATATATATATATATATATATATATATATATATATATATATATATATATATATATATATATATATATATATATATATATATATATATATATATATATAAATATATATATATATATATATATATATATATATATATATATATATATAAATCATATGTAAACTTACAAATCCATTGCATTCCATCTTCCAACATCCACCTTTCAGCACAAGAGTAGATAGTGTATATACTTAATAAATAAGGAAATTGTATTTGAACGACATGTCAAGTTTAAATTTGTTAAGTGAAATCTGTTTCCTTGTTTTAATATCACAGTTAGTTACACAGCGGGGTGGCCGTTTATGACTGTCTCCACTCTACTAATTTTTCGAGATCAGATCATTCACAGCCGTAACTAATTTGTGATATAAGTAGTTCTTTCATACACTGGGACTTCACCATTTTCCTGCAGAAATTCTATTTCTGTATTGTCAGTACTATACTGATCCTAGAGCCAATAACAACCTCACGCTACACGGACATGGAATTACCGTGAACGGGCGGAAGAGGACTGGAGGGCTTCGCGTGAATTAGATAAACATCTGACCTTCGCAGAGAGCTTCAAAGGATAGTGGTGATAATGATGATGATTTGTGGCCACCAGGTACTTTTTCGAGCGTTTACTTGGAACACTAGCGTCCGATTGACAGAGTGGTTAGAGCACTGGTCTCTAGCGGCAAAGATGCCGGGTTCGATTCGCGGTATCGACATACTTCAATCTACCCAGCTATAAATGGGTACCTGATTTTGTACTTGAGTTAGAGAAGGAAAAGACAGCGAAGAAGGGAACTGGTCACATCCCACCTCTCGATGCTGGACCAAGTGATAGCAACGTCTCTAACATGTCACTGCCCTACGGCAGTATCTGCTGTGGGACTACCTTCACTTACTTGGAACACTGGTAGATCCCGCCCCTGGATATAAATAGGTTCGTTAGGTGTCAGCTGTCGGAGCTTCCATGTTTCTGTCGACTCTGTCATCACCAACGGAATTAATTTATGAGTCTGCATTCCTGTTGTTGCCGCTGCAAGCTGTTACTGTCACAGATATTAGCTTGGGTGTTCCGTTTTAAATTCACAGTCTCTGTTTTTTAAATTATTGTCTGCGTACATTTTCACTTGCATATTATTATAGGAGCGTTTATGTGATTGTGCGCTTTGTTTACGCGCCTATTTTTACACCAGCAAGGAAGTGGAGAAGGGGTGTCCCAATGTGTTGGCATTAACCCCTTGAGTATCGCATTAATGTGGCAGAGAAGTTTTGGATCAAAGAACCCGACTAAACTGGAGAAAGACCTTTAGAAATTTGGATTTTCTCAGAACTATTTCAGTAAATTAGGTGCCTGTGCCTTACAGGACGTCCGATTGACTAAGCCGTTAGAGCGGTGGCATCTGAGCGGCAAAGTTACTAGATTGCAGGTTCGAAATCTGATAACGTCACGCTCCGATCTACCCAAATGGGTACCAGACTCTGCTTCTCAGTTAGGAAAGGCAGGCAGCGAGGAAGGGAACTGGTGACCCCACATTATAAAGCTGGACTTAATATGGTGTACGGAAAAATTTTTACTACTACTAAATATCAGACAACAGAGGGCAGTCCAAGAGGAATAAGATGGACTACATTTTCTACATTGGAAGATCTGGAATATGCAGATGACATTGCACTGCTGGCACATTCACATCAACACATCCAGGAAAAAACGGATAGACTTAATAAAATTAGCCAGCAGGTGGGCTTGAACATCAATTTAAAGAAGTCAGAGGTCATGACGCTCAATGTGAGCAACCCTGAGCCCATATCAGTAAGGAATCAGCAACTGGTACAGACAGATACCTTCACATACCTAGGAAGCATAGTAACACCAGACGGTGGGGCAGGCAAAGACATCAACATCAGAATGAATAAGGCAAGAACAGCCTTCTTTAGCCTAAATAACATCTGGAAGTCCTCCCAATACAGCACAAGCACAAAATTAAGATTATACCAGAGTTGCGTGCTTTCTGTGCTTCTCTATGGTGCGGAATGCTGGAGAGTCACAGAGAAGGAAATGTCAAAATTGTCCTCTTTTCACACAACATGCCTAAGAAAAATTCACCGCATCTTTTGGCCGAATACCATCACCAACCAAGATCTGCTTACTCGTAGCAAGCAAGAGGACATGCACACCATCATAGCTGGCAGACGCTGGAGCTGGGTTGGTCATGTCCTCAGAAAAGACCCCGATGCCATCACAAGAACAGCTATGTTTTGGACCCCTGAAGGAAAGCGAAAGAGAGGCCGACCAAAAACAACTTGGCGGAGGACTGTGGAGGCTGAGATGCAAAGAATGAACCAGAGTTGGGGCACTGTACGAAGGATGGCCACCGACCGTGCAAAGTGGAATCAATTTGTTGTTGCCCTACAAGACGCCACTAGGCGTGATGGCCACTGACTGCTTTGACGGTCGGTGGTTAAGGATCGAAGAAGAAGACTACTAAATATGTTCTTATATTAAATACAAGTACTTTGTGATAGGATACGCTATTTGGGGTCATCGGATGTCGTCATACCTTCAGTCGTTGTAATTTTTTCACATATATTTTCTTCTTCCTCCTGTTTCTTTTCGCTGCTTACAGATATATATATATATATATCCATAACACATCATCATAATGTCATCGTCGTCATCCGCTTTCTGTTTCATATGGAGTCTGGAGCTATCCCTGCTATTAATTCCTTGTGAGGTAACATGCACAAAGCAGCCACCAGCTCTTGCTGTGATCGTTTATGCTGCAATCTATTTTACATGATGAGGATGCCAGCCTCATACACAAAGAAGCAATTCATGTAAAAGGTACAAATAAAATAAGATAATATACACTCTAACTCACCTCTTCAATGGTTATTTATCTATATGATTTTTGCACAGGATGATTGATGCAACCGCTATGGTACAGTGTTGCAGTGTGAGCGAATGATATTTGTTGTGCTATAACTCCTAGCTTTTAACCCAGGGGCAGATTTATAGGGGTCGGGATTTAAAAGCTTTATAGAATTTAACAAAAGAAAATTATAGCTTCAATCATTCTCCAGCAAATCTTCTATCTCTTAATCCTGTCGTCTTCTTCTGATGAGAATTGGAGATCCAGTAGGGAATCTTCAAACATTCAGGCTTTGTAGTTCAAATATCGCCTACACGAAGTTCAACTTTGCTAGTTTATTTTGACAAAACCAATCGTAATTCATGCTAGATTAGCTTTTAATTCTAAACCAATGGCAAAATATGGTGTCTTGTTTAGTATCTTCACACCTACACGTTTCTTCTTAATTTAGGAAGTATGGTAGTGTTGTTAATTATAATTGATTTAACCGGAACCTATTATGTCATTTGACACAAGACCTCATGTATGAAAGTCTGTAGCGTTTTGGTAATTACTTTAGTTGTTCTCCATGTTTCAGAGCCACACAATAGGACTGACTCTACATTTGAATTGAGTATTCAGATTTTGTGTGTGTTGGACTTTATTTCTTTTTACCTCTATATGTTTTCCAGTGCAGTGAAAACTTCATTAGCCTTCTTGAATTCTTATTTTGAAGTTATTGTCTGTACCTACAACTGTGTCTATATTGCTACCAAGGTATATGTATGATTCTTCATCTTGTGGTGGTTTTATTTCAAGTGATCGGTTTTGCCTTTTCTCTGTTCATTCATAGAATATTGACCTATATTAGTGCATTTTAAACGCGTCAGTTATTTCATGAATTCCGACCATCCGACTAATCCGTATGTCCCTCGCGGTGCCGCTTATCCTGATTGTCATCGCATGAGTCTCAACAGCTCATTGCGTCCGGCTGCAGTCCTCCGCGTCATTGTTCCATATCCATGGAATGATTATTCATGTGAGCAGTTCAGGCTGGGGCTTTAACGTCTAACCGTGCTCAGCCTCTGCGTGAGGATTTGGAACTTTTGCCAAAGTGATAAGCATCAGTGAGCGTGGTTGCGTAAGTGTTAAAAATAGGATGCTAGGAATCGATTTGTATCTGCAGATAGCATTAGAATTACTCAGACTGCAACCGTCTCTATTATTAGAGTTGTTAAAGCGCTGGCCTCTCGCGGTATAGGTACTGGGTTCAAAACACGGTCTACCCAGCTGTAAATGGGTACCTGACTTTTAACATGAGTTAGAGACGGTAAAAGCAGCGAGGAAGAGATTTGGTCACAACACCTCTCGAAGATTCCCCTAGTTTAGTGACGTCTCTAACACTTCACTCCCCTAAGGAAGTTACAAACCGAATCCTAGCATCCTATTTTTAACACTTACGCAACTACGCTCACTGATGCTTATCACTTTGGCAAAAGTTCCAAATCCTCACACAGAGGCTGAGCACGGTTAGAAGTTAATGCCCCAGCCTGAACTGCTCACATGAATAATCATTCCATGGATACGGAACACTGACGAGGAGGACTGCAGCCGGACGCAATGAACTGTTGAGACTCATGCGATGACAATCAGGATAAGCGGCGTCACGAGGGACGTACGGATTAGTCGGATGGTCGGAATACATAAAATAACTGACGTGTTTAAAATGTACTAATATAGGTAAATATTCTATGAATGAACAGAGAAAAGGCAAAACCGATCACTTGAAATAAAACCACTACAAGACGAAGAATCATACATATATCTTGGCAGCAATATAGACACAGTTGTAGGTACAGACAATAACTTCAAAATAAGAATTCAAGAAGGCTAATGAAGTTTTTGATGAATTGGAAAACATTTGGAGGTAAAAAGAAATAAAGTCCAACACACACAAAATCTGAATACTCAATTCAAATGTAGAGTCAGTCCTATTGTGTGGCTCTGAAACATGGAGAACAACTAAAGTAATTACCAAAACGCTACAGACTTTCATAAATACCTCACAGCTTACAGGATACACCCATTCTATAATACAAGGTATAGTGGTTCCAAGTGATGATATAAGAATTTAAAAATTGTAAGTAACTTTCTAATTACCCTGTTTATCTCGTGATCTGACATTCATTCTTTCATACTCCGTAGGCTCTCAGTTTCACACGCGCATTCATAATCTTCTTGTTCTTTTTTATTTTTATTTTAAGTCATGTATTCTGAGTACTTGTGTGAACGTTCATTCCTTCTATGCTTGTTTATTTCTTTATTTGATGCTCATACCTTCTAATTTTAATCACATGTTTATTCTGTTGCACGTCAAACTGGTCGTCCTGGCGTTTGATTTCACAGCGTACAATCTGTTTCTTGTTTGCAGTATTTTATACAATAAGGGAGACTTGTCACTGTTTTACGTTACTTTGAGGCAATGACACCTGATAATGTTGATTATTATTAAATATTTCTTGATTTCAAGTCCACCCTAAAAATCAGAATATTCAATTAAAGTGTCAAGCTAGTTCTATTTTGTGGCTGTGAAACAATGAGAACAAACCAAAAATAATAAAGCTAAACTTTTATAAATAAGAGCTTGTGTAGAATAGAAAGATTGAAGTGGTATGACAATATTACTAATGTGGAACTGATGACACGAAGCAGACACGTGTCAGTTGAGCAAGAGATGAGAAGAAGACTCTGGAGATGGATAGAACATGCATTGAGGAAACGTGTTGATAGCTTTACCAGACAATCCTTGTTTTGGAATCCTCGGGGTAAGACAGGCAGAGAAAGTCCAAGGAAGACACGAAGAAGAGAATTGGAGATAGACATGAACGGGATGAACAAGACATGGACAAACCATGAACAGATGGCACGTGACAGGAAGACCTGGCAGACGTTTGTTGAAGGCTTTTGTTTCTTGGGCAGCTGGACGGGGGGAATAATGATTATAAAATATTATTTAGTGATGTCTTTTTATGTATTCTTTTTATTCCTGATAACAAGAACATAGTAATTCACCAGAAACAATGGTGCGCGTTGCGTCTCACACCCAGGCTTATGAGAGTTTGTTAACGTCAAATGTAAAAAGCGCACAAATAAAAATTAGATTTCTATCGACACTCTTTGACTTCTTCAAGTGCCGGTCCAACTGGTATTCGAAGATGTCTGCTCACAACTTCCCGTCCAGACAGACATTTTTTAGTTTAGCTATTAACGTTAAGCTTTTTCATCAAGTTAAACTGTCCATTGTATTTTCTTTCTTTATCGTCATCTCTTTTTCTGCCAGTTTTGCTCTTATTTGATTATAACTTTCTGACACTTTTCGTTATGAACCAGCATACCTCATAGCTTACTTCTGAAACGGATTCTTCTCCCCCCCCCCCTCCCAACTTTGCTCGAGTGTTAAAAATAGGTTTGGTTTAGGTTTTAAGGACTATCTTCATTGCACACGGACAACTCCATCAGTGCTCCGATCTCTTCCCTTAGATCACACAAGGAGGATCTCAGCACAGTGCACGAACTCCGTAGCACCGGCGAGAATCCCAGTTTGTATATTTATGAATCACCCATTCTATAAATATTTATGTGGCGGGTAGGTTTCTAAATTTTAAATATTTGCCAGGGCAGCGGCCTCAGGGCCTACTCTTTACGATTTCCAACTGCCGTGGAATTTTTAACGTTCACAACTTGCGCACGAGACCTCCTAAGTTTTCACCCTTATCCGAGAAGGCTGGACATCCGATCATACTACCATCAGATCTCACTACTCAGGACACCGGGAGACGGGATGACATCATTAGGACCATTGGTTCTGAACAAAATTTCCATAAATTATATTCCCTCTCCTGGGAATCGAACCTGGTACCTTTAGAAATAAAGGCGGACGCATACCTCTTAGCCACTCCAATCCGCACAAAATAGATGTATGTATCTTATACTTGTCCCGTATAGTTCTCACGGGTTTCTGAAGAGGCAATAAAAAATAGTGTGGCAGCTCTCCGAAGCATCTCGTAAGCGATAACTAATACCATTAGTGCATGGGGCTAACAACTTTATCGTGTAAAACAAATTGCTTCACAAACCACCACAACAAGAACTCTTGAATGTTTTGGTGTAGGATTTGTGCAATTAGGACCGGCTGCCTTGATGGCTGCATGCTCAACAAGGAGAGACAAGGGAAATGATGAAGGTTTCACAGAGGTTGTTGTTGTTGATGTGTTTATAACAGTCTTTGACATTGATTTTGTATTTGATGTCCAGCAGATTCTTATAACAGAAGACGGCAGATGTGAAACAGAAATCAAAAAGAGAATTTAATGGCCAAAGCTACACTCAATAACTTGAGACAAATACTAACACTTAAACAGTTAATTCACAAATTCATACCGAGAATCATAAAGTGTTAAATATATTCGTCATTACTGTATAGTGTAGAAACATGGACAATGAAAAAGCAGTTGGAAGAAAGACTTGAGGCCCTCGAGATGTGGATATATAGAAGAATGAGACGTATCTCATGGAAAGAGAAGAAAACAAATAAGGAGGTCCTAGAAAACCTAGGTATGAAATAAAAGAGATCAAAATTAGGCAGCTAAAATATTGTGGCCACAGGAAAAGACATAACACCTTGCAGAAGACCATAATAGAAGGAAATGCTGAAGACAGACGTGCAAGGGGAAGACAGCGCTATAATTGGGAAGATACCATGAAGAGATGGTCAGGAAAGAGTCTATCAGAGTGCACCATTAAGACAAGAGACAGAAGACGTTGGACATCCATTGCAGCCGACTTTCGATGTGGAGATTCTTAACATTATTCAATTCTTGGCTGTCTTAAGGTTTTTTTTTTGTTCAGTTTAGGTGACATTTTTAAAAGCATGTAAAATATTATTAAATCTATTAAGCCTATAGAAATTAATTTAGTAATAGTTGTTTTGGATTTTTTTTTAAACATTAATTAAGTAGCAACAAATTAATTACATAATTGTCAAAAACTCGATGGAGAACCACCAATAGAAACAGGCGAGAGTTTATTCTATACTTCCAATGGCTGAGACTTCCTTCATTAAATTAAATTGGCTGATTTTGAGTCTTAATAATCTTTGAAAAGACTGGTTTTGCGAATTTGGCATTAAAAGAATTTAGTTTTCGAGCTATATAATGATACAGTCAAAAGTAACAAAATATAATGTCAAGTCTGTTTGAAAGTGCTGACTTACCACTCGAACATTACTAAAATACTTAACTTCAAACGTTATCAGACGTTCATAACGAATCTTCTCTTTCACAAGCGTTCTTTTACACCAGGTTCTCTGATTTTGAAACCGTTTCCATTGCCGCGAAAAACTTAGGATGACACGTCTGGGACACGTGTATCGGAATTATTTTAAAATACCAATATCTCGTAATCTTGAGTTTTATTGGACGCGTTTTCATATTACGTTGTATTTTATGTGACCTATAAAATAAGGGACACATAATGTATTTCCTCAGCCGGATATGCAAATGCATCAAAAGGAGTTGATAATTGAAGTCTCTGAGGCTCAAGGTCATGTCGCCAAAATTTGACGCGTTCTTCCAAAAGCTAGATTTTCAGATTATGATGAATCGATATGCGGGAATACAAATGACGAATATTTGTATGGTTTCTTATACTCCTAGGGTGTTCCACTGGTTACGAATAATTTTTTCTTTGTGTGTGTTTGGCAGAAGATGATGGAAATAAGCCCGTGGGTAATAATGGCTTTTCCCCTCCACGTAAAGTTTATTGGTAACGCCACGGAGTTTATGGTATTATCTAGCAGTAGGGTGATTGCATTAGAAGTCATATAGTTAGTAATAGTAGTGAGGGTGTGGGGGTAGTTATGGTATTGTGCATAGCAGTAATACCAGTGGCATTGGAGCTAGTAATACTGGAGGTCACACACTGAGGACACCAGGTGATAGCATTACAAGACAGTCATTGTTCTGGAATCCATATGGTCAGAAAGGTAGAAGGTGAGCAAAAAACACAAGGAGAGGGGAAATGAAGACAGGCATGCAAGGGATAGAGAAGACGTGGAGCTTGATTGATGGCACAGGACAAGAAGGATTGGGATAAGTTTGTTGTGGGCCTTTGCTCCTTAGGGCGCTGACGTGTAACGATGATAAGGATGAATACCGAGAAAATATAGGGGTCGGATTGGCGAAGAGGTATTGCGTCCGCCTCTATTTCTAGAGGTACCAGGTTCGATTCTCAGTAGAGGGAATATAATTAATGGACAATTTTTTGTCAGAGACAGTGGTCCTAACGATGTCATACTCCTACTAGCGTTCTCGGATAAGGAGGAAAAAATAGGAGGTCCTGTGTGCAAGTTGCACACGTTAAAAATCCCACAGTAGTTGGAAATCGTAAAGAGTAGGTCATAAGGCCACTGCCCTGGCAACATTAAAAAATTAAGAAACCTACCCCGCACAAAAAAATATTTATAGAATGTGTGATTCCTGTATACACACATTTGGATTCTTGCTGGTGCTACGGAGTTCGTAAACTGTGCTGAGATACTCCTTGTGTGATCTAAGGAAGGAGATCGGAGCACAAGTGGATTGGTCCGTGTACAATTGGAAAAGTCCTTAAAACCAAACCAAAACGAGAAAATAAAGGAAAGACGATCAGAGTATGTTAACAACGTGTAAAGGGAAGGGTAGTGCTAGAGAAGAAACGACCGTAGAGGAGTGAAGAGACTTCACTATGTTTGACCTCGGCTTTATGAGGTAAGGTGACCAGTTCCCTTACTTGCTGCCTCGCCTTCCCTAACTCAAGAGAAGAGCCAGGTATTCATTTACAGCTGGTTAGACTGGAGCGTGGCGTCAACATGTTTCGATTCTGGAACCCAGTAACTGTGGCCACGAGAGATAAGTGCTCTAACCACCCTCTACCCAGACGTAAATTGGTTCTGGCTCTGCTCTTGAGTTAGGGAAGGCAAAGGCAACAAGGAAGGGTACAGATCACCCCAGCCTCAGGAAGATGGGTATAGGATAGTGACATCTCTAACACTTTACTCCCTTGCGGCAGTATTTGATCGGGGACTACCTCAAGCAAGAAAGAGTTTCTGTATGAAAGACACCTAAGATAAATCTTGCTAATTGTCTTATCTATATGGAAGACACCTAAGATAAATCTTGCTAATTGTCTTATCTATATGGAAGACACCTAAGATAAATCGTGATGATTGTCTTATCTATATGGAAGACACGTAAGATAAATCTTGCTAATTGTCTTTTTTATATGGAAGACACATATGATAAATCTTGCTAATTGTCTTACTGGGGGGATAATATGTAAATATAGGAATGATTGGTGTCTGTTCCAAACATTTCTTTAGTGACGGCCAGATGAAAAAAAAAGAATAAAACCTGTAATGGTGCACTTTGGACGCATTGAGAACATATGGGTCCTAGTTATAATGCCCACTTTATCAATTCCGGTCGAGTTCTGTTTTCTGTCATGCCTGGCGGACCTAAGACTTGGGTCAGATTAGGTGGAATCGAAGAATCGATCCACAAGGCCTGGAAGAAAAGTGTGAGGGGAAGCATTTTTAGGTGTGAGGAAATGCTGGGTAACAGTCTTCTCTAGATCATTCATGGAAGAATGATAGCGTAAGAGCAAAATCAGTTACTGAGGCTCGAAAGGGAAGCGGAGAATAGTAAGTTAATAACCTATCACGCATGTCGTAAGGGACGACTAAGGAAGGTTGCGCATGAGACCGGCTACGCTATCCTGTTGAAATTTTAAGCTACAAATGACTTCAACAAAACAATAAGGACTAGTAAACTAAGGATGAAAAAGTCATGGAAAGACCATGACCTGATGTCACGAGACTGGAAAACTTGGCTAAGTTTGTTGAGGGCCTATACTACTTGGGGACCTGAATGATGATGATGTCGATGAAGATGACGATGATGATGACGATGATGATGACTTTGGTGATGATGATGATGACGATGATGATGATGATGATGATTATGGTGATGATGATGACAACGATGATGATGATATCGATGACTACGGTGATGATGATGATGACGATGCTCATGACGATGATGATGACGATGACAATAATGATGATGATGATAATGACGGTGATGATGATGTCGATGATGATGATAATGATGATGATAATGATGATTATGACAATGATGATGACAATGATGATGATGGTGATGATAACGGTGATGATGATGTCGATGAAGATGATAATGATGATGATATTGATGATGATGATGATGACGATGATGATGAAGAACATTGTGATTATCATGAATGACGATTATGAATGAATATTGGTGAAGATGATGATCGATGATGCTTCATGAGACGATGATGAATGATGACGATGATGACTAATATGGATGTAATGAAAGATGATGACGGTTGATGATGAATGTTTCGTTGATGATGATAATGATGAGTGATGTACATGATAGTATGATTGTCAAAAGACGAAGATTGATGATGGTTGAAAGTTAAATGGTGATGATGAAGACGGTGATGGTGATGGTAATGACGATGACGGTCATGATGATGGTAATGACGATCATGATGATGGTGATGATGACGGTGATGATGATGACGATGATGATGAAAATGACGATGACAATAATGGTGTCGATGATGATGACGGTGATGATGATGTCGATGATGATGATCATGATGATGATGATGACAATAATGATGATGACAATGACGATGACGATGATGGTGAAGTTGGTGGTGATAATGATGACGGTGATGATGATGGTAATGACGTTGACGGTGATGATGATGGTGATGGTGACAGTGATGATGATGTCGATGATGATGATAATGAAAAAGATATTAACGATGATGAAGTTGATGACGATGATGATGAATATTGTGATGACGACGATGATGATGAAGATGATGATGACTATGGTGATGATGATGATAATGACGATAATGATGCCAATGATGAGGACGGTGATGATGATGTCGATGTTGATGATAATGATGATGATATTGACGAGGAGGATGATGATGACGACTATGATGACTATGATGATGATGATGATGATGATGATGATGATGATGATGATGATGATGATGATGATGATGATGATGATAATGATGACTATGGTGATGATGATGATGACAATGACCATAATGATGTCGATGATGATGACTATTGTGATGATGATGTCAATGATGATGATACTGATAATGTTAATGATGACGACGACAATGACGATGATGACAATGACAATGATGATGATGGTGATGATGATGGTGATGATGATGGTGATGACGGTGATGACGGTGATGATGATGTTAATGACGATGACGGTGATGGTGACGACGACGGTGGTGATGATGTCGATGATGGTGATAATGATGAAAAAAGTGATGATGACTAAAATGACGATGACAATGATGATGACGATAATGATGACGATGATGACGGTGAAGAGATTTCGGTGATGATGACGATGATGATGAAGATGACGATGACGGTGAAGAAAATGACGGTAATGATGACGGTGATGATGACGATGATGATGATGGTGATGATGACGATGATGATGACGGTGGTGATGATGACGGTGATGATGACGATGATGGTGATGATGATGGTTGTTACACCCCCCTAAAGATACGCCCATGGAAAGTCATGTGATATCGCCAATCACTGATATGGCGACACTGATAACGTATTGGTTTGGTGGATATTGATTATCTGCTAACGTTACTGTTGTGTTGTGGATCTGGTAATGTCTACAGTTGATACCTATATATCCGCCACACAGGCAAACACTGTAGAAGTCTACTGGTAAGCGATGATCAGGTTCTCGATACAGATAGACCACGCCCACTCCGGGGCTATTTCTAAATACGTGTTAAGTTCCCTGTCACACTTGTAATATTAAGTGCGTGTGTTGGTTTAGTCGTTTACACCACAGGTACGTACACAAGAGTCATGGATGGTTGTAAACGACTGGTGACATTTCATATGGTTTATTCACGTCAGCAACACATTGATGGAAATACACATAGAATACCGTTCACACAGCACAACACAAAGATATAAATTTACCACATAAGGACTGCGCACCACAATAAAAGACTAAAACTCGGTCATGCTACAATGATATCATGATTTCCAATTGGCCAAAAGTAACTCTTATTTAAACTCAGCGCTATAAAGAATCCACAATAACAATCCTCTCACAGGAGCTATCATGATTCATGGCCTAAAGTACTCTTATTAAACTCAGCGCTATAAAGAATCCTCAATAACAATCCTCTCACAGGAGCTATCATGATTCATGGCCTAAAGTACTCTTATTAAACTCAGCGCTATAAAGAATCCTCAATAACAATCCTCTCACAGGTAGGCTGAAGCATGATTCATTGGCCCTATAATGTACTCTTATTAAACTCAGCGCTATAAAGAATCCTCAATAACAATCCTCTCACAGGAGCTATCATGATTCATGGCCTAAAGTACTCTTATTAAACTCAGCGCTATAAAGAATCCTCAATAACACTCCTCTCACAGGAGCTATCATGATTCATGGCCTAAAGTACTCTTATTAAACTCAGCGCTATAAAGAATCCTCAATAACAATCCTCTCACAGGAGCTATCATGATTCATGGCCTAAAGTACTGTACACTGCAGTTATAAACACTTCCACAATAATTAAAACTGCAGTTTCATACTACGAGCTTGTACCCACAGCGAAAAAAATCCGTCCCGACATTTTTAAATTCAGCACTGTAACAGGCATATTTCACACTTCCCAAAAACCACTGTCTTCCTGAACCCGGTCAAAAAACGCCCGGAACACTCTCCCTAGAAAAACACTCGTCCCCGCTCAAAACCAGACACGCAGAGTTCCTCACGGTCAACACAACTCAGTCAAAAAACAAGCCAATCATCTGCGGGCTAGCCGCGAGCTATCTCTCACTCCGTTTCAAAACATTACAGAATAAATATATCAGCATCAGCGCTTTTTCACGCTGTCTGTAATCTGTCTCTCGAAACTATCACGAGATATCTCTAAATTAATTCGATAGCTAAACAAGCAACTAAGTGCTATAACTCAAAATCTATTTCAACTACTAACATACTCCAGTTTACTTCCCCTTACACTACAAAAAACTGTTCGTTACATCTTACCTCACCCCCCAGAGAAAAAAAAAATTGGATTCTATCAATTTTTTGGTAACAAATACACTTCCCCAAAAAAGATTAAAAAGGACAATGAAAAACTCATAACATATGTGTACTAAGAATTACCTTAAGTTAAGTTAAAA
Source organism: Oreohelix idahoensis (assembly GCA_024509875.1). Taxonomy (NCBI): domain Eukaryota; kingdom Metazoa; phylum Mollusca; class Gastropoda; order Stylommatophora; family Oreohelicidae; genus Oreohelix; species Oreohelix idahoensis. The sequence goes on from JAMPIV010017350.1 coordinate 42,959, forward strand.
TAAGACATCTAAACAAAATATAAGTCTGCATTAAGTGAAATGTGTAAAAATAAAGTATCCAATGTAATACCAATTAAGGCATACCAAAAAATAATGCATTACAAAACCAAGTTAAGTAAATACAGCACAAACTAAATAGGAAACAACCTGATAGTACATAGAGAAAGACAATGATCAAGCAAACGAAAAAATGATCCGTATAAAGGTAAGTATGAAATCAGAATATGAGGAAAAAACAATAATATTACATTCAAACAATTTGTTATATGTAAAATAATTACAAATATCACAAGTAGCCACACTATATTAAGTTATACCATTAAAGTAACAATACATAGAATGAAAGTATAAGAAGCGAAAGAAGAAGTATACAAGGAGAATGAAGTGAAACGTAAATAAAGCACGAAATGTAAACAAAATATGAAACCATACTGACAAGACAATAGAAAAGAAAGAATGGAATGAAGGATACTCAACAAAGACAGATATAAAGCAGAAGGTATGAATGTAGAGAGCGTTGGTATAATATATACTAATAACTATTTAGCTCAACAACGTATTGTTTCAAAATATATACAAACACGATCGAAAAGCACAAAAGAAAATAACAAAGTATTCCTATACTAATACTACAAAAAACTAGTTTATAACTAAACAAACATAATCAGTAATTTAAACAAAGTTATGACAAGTTACTACATAAATCAACAATAAATTTATCGAACACACACAAAAAAGTGATAGCATTGCTATAAGACCCAAACGCATAATCAAGCGCTAATACAACATAACATTCCAAAAAATCCAAACAAAAAACGTTCTTTAAAGAACTAACATTACTCTACATATAAACATAGCACATAGTCAAACGTGCTAGGCATACACACAAAACCAAAAAATAAAAACATTACAATGGTCCTGGGAAAAAAAAAGTATTTTCCAAAAAATACAGTACAAAAATATTTCGTAATGCTAAGTTACATAAAATATAGTATTTTAATTTAAAATTAAATCAAATCTATAATTAACAAATTAGACAACAAAAAACAAGCTTGATTAAGCAAAATGAGAGACATATAGCAATTCCTGCATCTAAGCAAATACTAAACAACACGTGTTAAGTTTTTCAAGTAAATACGTCACAGAGAAACACACAGAAAAACACATCTATTACCAAAATACAAGTTTGCAAATACATGAAAACAACGTAATGGTATGTTATGCAAGTGCTTAAATCAGATCTCTAGATTTCACAATCAAATAACAATAATCAGCCAAACGCTGTTAATTATTTCTCTATACAGTTCAATTTTAAACTTATTTAAATATTTTCCGGCTGACAATCACGTTCAGCTTAGATTTACAGTGTTATTCAGTTAATAATTTATATCTATCTCCACCTGATATATTAAAAGTACTATTGTAACATTATAAAACTAATGAGTAATGTGCATAGGTCAGGCAAACTCATCATATACAAAACTATTCTACCCAACATCATCCTGTAAAACAAATACCCCAAAAAAAAAAACTTCAAGTTATCCTACACTCAGAGTATAAAAAAATAGGCATAAGTTTGTAACCAGTAAGGTTAAATATAAATCTGCTCATTGCATTCATGTTGAATAGTAAACAACACGTCACTACCATATAACACACACCTATTATTCCAAAAACACAATAGTATAAAAATAGCATCGAAATGAACTAGTTGTTTATAATTAAAACAGTTCATACATATCAAGAAAAAACAATAGACATCAAATGATGCGTAAAAGATATGATGAATCATAATAATAACAACCTATAATGATCTATGCAATAGAATACATTAACATCTCCTGTCCTAATAAACCAAAACAAAATAAAAAAGAATCAACCGCAAAAAAAAAAAAAAAAAAATCTCCATAGGTCTTTAGGCCGACATCTCATAAACATTAGGGGTAAAACCGTCGAATCATGGTGTTAGCACGCTTGATAATGTTCTGCTTGATGAAAAAACACTCGCTCGGGCACAATGTTGATCACTATATATTCTTACCGCTACCGTAAACTTCCGTTAACGTAAACAGGAGCGCTGACCCATATCAAGAAGTTGCCTCTGTTCAAAAAATACAAATGAAAATTCCATTTTAATGAATGGTAAAATTTACTACGAACAACGGAGAGGTTAAACAAACAATTACCCCGCACTGTGGTCCGTGGTGTGTAATCTGGTCACCCCACGATGTCATCGACTCTTCGTTTTAAGTTCACAACAACGTGCTGCTCTTTCAAAATCAGAAACATAACAAGCAGTAGTATTTGTGACATCATTATCATTGCTACTTTGCTTAATAACAATGCTTCTAGGCTCATGTCGAGCAAAATTAGCATAATTGCTCTTATTATTCGTCGTTTGATCAAAATATTTATCATCATTTCCTCTTTGTTTGAGACTATTATTATGTCTATAATCCCAGTCAGACTTGTTATGATTAACGTTTCTACTCCGCACAAAAAATCTGTCAGAAAAATTATTGCACGACTGAAAACTCTTCTTGTATTTGTCTGTACCATTATTTTCAAAATTCTGAGAATTAAAATGTTGAGATACATTAACTTGTCTCTTATCTCTCTGAGAAGGAAAATTATTATCATATAAATTTCCTTGGTACTTTCTAACCTTAGAAACATCTCTCTTACAAAAACTCTTTTCCATTCTTTTTCTTTGACAATATGCTTGTTTGCAGTATCATCTGCAGATCTATAAGTATCTTTTATCGTTACGCCTTAATGGGTTTCATCCTTGGAACCACTACTTATAACTTTATCCCTTGTTATCATCTTCTGAGAACCTCCAAAATCAGTTACTCGTTTAATCTTTGGGCTTTTAGCTTGAAATCTATCAGGACTGACTGTTACCTTATCATTCTCTCTATTACACTTCCGCCAAGATTCGTTGCTATTGGAAGCAGAATCAAAAGACCTTCGAAAGTTATATTTTCCTCGAAAAGATATTTGTCTATCACATCTAACCTTTCTATCCGCAAAGATTGTATCTGGCTGGATCTTTGCTTTTTTAACCTGTTGGTAAAACAACTTTCTGTCTAGCATGTGTCCACATTTACAGAAGACCATATTCCGCTGTTCAAAATAACATCGAGTAGACCCTGTACCCTTTTTGTGAAATTTCTTCACTTAATTTCCTATTTAATTTGTCAAATGTCAAAACTTTACTTCTCTCCTCTGTTAATAATCTCTCAATCTTAATCATCTCCTCTCTCTCAGTCGTTAACTCTTCTAATCTCTCTTTTTTCATCCATTTCTTTATTTGCATCAATTCGTCGTGCCTCAATTTGACTATCATCATTATCCATAAATACATCATCTTTCCTTCGGAAATTCTGTATACTTTTCATTCATTTGGTGACTAACCTTCGCATAGTCACTCAACAGCCTCATAAATGCTTCATTACATACTTTCTCACATTTCTTGGCCTGAACTCTCAAATTCTCATGTATCTTCTTTCTTTTTTTTTAACTTCTCGAGTGAGATTACCCACTTCATCATCTTTGTCTTTCACCCGAATTTCCAACTCTTTGTTCTTGTTCAATGCTGCATTTAACGCCGCATGTACTTTAGTAAGTTCCGTGTTTGACTTATCTAACTCATTTTCGAGTTTAGAGACTGTTTTCGTGTAGTTTACTCACTTCAGTAGTAAACTTTTAAACAATTGTCCCTTTCCCTAGGGCACTCTGTTTGTTGACTTTTATTTGTTTCTCACTTCCTAATTCCTTTTTCTGCTCATCAGGAATACCGTTTGGGGATCATTTTGAATATATTTTTTTGCATTATCTGTCCGTGTTCAAGTTCAATATACTGTTGTAAAAACACACGAAGGTGCTGTAGCAAATCAATCAAATCCTTAGCCATTATTGAATTACAAAGAAGCTTAAAGTTATGTTCAGCAAATAACTTTAGGGATACTGACACATTAACCAACAAATCGTCCATGATCCATACTCCAAGTCTTGGACCTCTCAATCCCTTTTCAATCTCTACCTATTAACAATGCACTCTCCAACAAAGGCCTTATATCTGCAGGATTATTATCAAAATCCATGGTGATTTAATCACTCAGTTAACTATATATCTATATCAGTATAATTATTAATGTCGCAAGTTTATGTTTCAAGAAGTTCTGACAATTACCCTTCCATTTCACACAGTTCCGTATGTATACCAAAAATATTATTCATAACTTTGTATCATCAATTCCTCTTCCATCTGAGGGAAGTCAACATATATCATACAACCATCAATACTTAGCATCAATACTAAATCCTAATAATATGTCTATATAGAATTAGACAACAAAAACAACAGATTTCAACAGTATAGGAGATGCAAAGCACAGGAAGGCTCGTTGACATAGTTAAGGTGACACAGTTCACATCACAAACATAACCACTTATCTTGAATGAAAACTCTTCTGTTCCTTTCCGTTAACACCCTGGATATCACAAAGTTCAATGGTAAAACAATCGACAACAGAAAGGCATTGGAACTTGACACCTTGATTCCGCTCAGGTCCTCGATTCAGCACGCTACGTGCTAACACACCGCACAGGAAAGCAGGGAATGGGTCACCGTCTGTCAATTTCGTTGAAAGAAGGTACACCACTCGTTCATACTGCCAGATGATTACTTGTACTGGTATACAGACGCCACTGTATATCATGACATCTCATAATCTTGAGTAATAAATTTCTTGACTTGCGAGTTGCGACTTGAGTTAACAGTTCCCAGTTTAACTGATACTGAATAAGTTTCCTTGGGCCTGGATACAGCTCTCAAATGTGATGTCTGTCTTTCATATACTAACGCCACTCAGGCTACATGCTAACAGTTGTGAATTAATATCACGCGAATTTCGCGGGTATCTGATCCTATAAAACTAGCACACCACTGTTGCACATAGGGTGGCCAGCTTGTACGCTTTGCAATAGGTGATAGTGAGTGCGTGTTGGAACCGACACTCACAACACAGGATATAAAATATCTATATAAGAACTGCGCACTCGGCAGCTACAATGATATCATGATTCATGGCCTAAAGTACTCTTATTAAACTCAGCGCTATAAAGAATCCTCAATAACAATCCTCTCACAGGAGCTATCATGATTCATGGCCTAAAGTACTCTTATTAAACTCAGCGCTATAAAGAATCCTCAATAACAATCCTCTCACAGGAGCTATCATGATTCATGGCCTAAAGTACTCTTATTAAACTCAGCGCTCTAAAGAATCCTCAATAACAATCCTCTCACAGGAGCTATCATGATTCATGGCCTAAAGTACTCTTATTAAACTCAGCGCTATAAAGAATCCTCAATAACAATCCTCTCACAGGAGCTATCATGATTCATGGCCTAAAGTACTGTAATTAAACTCAGCGCTATAAAGAATCCTCAATAACAATCCTCTCACAGGAGCTATCATGATTCATGGCCTAAAGTACTCTTATTAAACTCAGCGCTATAAAGAATCCTCAATAACAATCCTCTCTCAGGAGCTATCATGATTCATGGCCTAAAGTACTGTACACTGCAGTTATAAACCCTTCCACAATAATTAAAACTGCAGTTTCATACTACGCTGTACCCGCAGCGAAAAATCCGTCGACATTTTAAATTCAGCACTGTACAGGCATTTCACACTTCCCAAAAACACTGTCCGGTCAAAACGCCCGGAACACTCTCCCTAGATAACACACTCGTCCCGCTCAAAAGCAGACACGAGAGTTCCTCACGGTCAACACAACTCAGTCAACCAATCATCTGCGGGCTAGCCGCGAGCTATTCTCACTCCGTTCAAAACATTACAGAATAAATATATCAGCGCTTTTCACGCTGTCTGTAATCTGTCTCTCGAAACTATCACGAGATATCTCTAAATAATTCGATAGCTAACAAGCAACTAAGTGCTATAACTCAAAATCTATTTCAATTACTAACATACTCCAGTTTACTTCCCCTTACACTAAAACTGTTCGTTACAATGGTGATGACGGTGATGACGGTAATGATGATGGTGATGATGACATGTGGATGATGTCGATGGTGATGATGGCGATCACGATGATGATGATGATGATGATGATGATGACGATAATAATTAAGTCGATGATGATGATAACGATGATTATAATGATGATGACGATGATGATGGTGATGATGACGATGATGACGATGGTGATTTTAATGGTGGTGATGATGACGGTGATGATGATGGTGATGATGAAGTGATGATGATGTCGATAATGATGACAATGATGATGATGATGACGGTAATGATGATGGTGATGATGATGGTGATGATGACAATGATGACAATGATGACAATGATGATGATGCTGATGCTGATGCTGATGCTGATGATGATGATGATGATGATGGTGATGATGATGATGATGATGATGATGATGATGATGATGATGATGATGATTATGATGATGATTATGTTTATGATTATGATGATTATGACAATGGTGATGATGATGACGATGATAGCGATGATAATGATGATTATGGTGATGATGATGATGACGATGCTCATGACGATGATGATGATGAAGATGAAAATAATGATGATGATGATGACGGTGATGATGATGTCGATGATGATGATAATGATGACAATGATGATGATGACAATGATGATGATGATGGTGAAGATAATGATGGCGGTGGTGATGATGGTAATGACGATGACGGTGATGATGACTGTGATGATGATGTCGATGATGATGATGATTATGATGATGATTATGTTTATGATTATGATGATTATGACAATGGTGATGATGATGATGATGATAGCGATGATAATGATGATTATGGTGATGATGATGATGACGATGCTCATGACGATGATGATGATGAAGATGAAAATAATGATGATGATGATGATGACGGTGATGATGATGTCGATGATGATGATAATGATGACAATGATGATGATGACAATGATGATGATGATTGTGAAGATAATGATGGCGGTGGTGATGATGGTAATGACGATGACGGTGATGATGACTGTGATGATGATGTCGATAATGATGATAACGATGATGATATTGACGATGATGATGATGCTGATGATGCTGATGCTGATGCTGATGCTGATGCTGATGATGATGATGATGATGATGATGATGATGATGATGATGATGATGGTGGTGGTGGTGGTGGTGGTGGTGGTGATGATGATGATGATGATGATGATGATGATGATGATGATGATGATGATGATGATGATGATGATGATGATGATGATGATGATGATGATGATGATGATGATGACGACAACGACGACGTTGACGACGTCGACGACGATGACGAAGCCGACGAAGCCGACGACTTTGACGACGCCGACGACGACGACGACTTCGACGACGTCGACGACGATGACGATGTCGACGACGATGACGACGTCGACGACGATGATGACGTCGACGACGATGACGACGTCGACGATGATGACGAGTCGACGATGATGACGATGATGACGATGATGACGATAATGATAACGATGATGACGATGACGATGACGATGATGGTGATAATGACGATGACGTTCACGGTGAAGATGATGACAGTGATGATGACGGTGATGATGACGGTGCTGAAGATGATGATGATGATGATGATGATGATGATGATGATGATGATGATGATGATGATGATGATGATGATGATGATGATGATGATGGAGATGATGATGGTGATGATGACGGTGATGATGATGATGGTGATGACAGTCATAATGATGACGGTAATGATGATGGAGATGATGACAATGATAATGGTGATGGTGATGATGATGGTGATGATATCAGTGATGATGACAGTGATGATGATGTCGATGATGATGTCGATGATGATGACGTGGATGACGATGATGACGACGATGATGATGGTCATAATGATGACGGTGATGATGACGATGATGATGGTGGTAATGATGATGATGGTGATGATGATAATGATAATGATATTGATGATAAAAAAGATGATAATGATGACTGTGATGATAATGTCGATAATGATGATAATGATGATGATAATGGTGATGAGAATGATGACGATGACAAAGATGAAGGCGGTGATGAAGATGGATATAATAATATCGATGATGACGGTGATGATGATGGTGGTGATGACGGCGATAATGACGGTGATGATTACTGTGATGATGATGTCGAGAATGATGATAATGATGATGATATTGATGATGACGATGATGATGATGACGGTGATGATGACGATGATGATGACGATGATGTTTTTGAAGATGATGACGGTGATGATAACGATGATGATGATGGTAATGATGACAATGATGATGATGATGGTGGTGACGATGATGACGCTTATGACGATGACGATGATGATTGTGATGATGATGATGACGGTGATGATGATGATGGTGATGATGACGATGATGATGACGGTGGTGATGATGATGATGATGACGATGATGATGATGATGATGATGATGATGATGATGATGATGATGATGATGATGATGGTGATGATGATGATGATGATGATGATGATGATGATGATGATGATGATGATGATGATGATGATGATGATATCGATGATGATGCCGTTGACGATGACGTTGTTTGTGATGATGTCGATGGTGATGACGATCGACTATGATGATGTCGATGATGATGACGATGATGATGTCGATGATGGTAACGATGATGATGACGAACGACGTTGATGATGTCGATGATTATGTCGATGATTATGACGATTTCGATGATGATGTCGATGATGATGTCGATGATGATAACGATGGACTATGATGATGTCGATGATGATGACGAAGGACGATGATGATGACGAAGGACGATGATAAAGATGATGATGATGACGATGACGATGAATATGACGATGTTGACGATGATGAAGATGACCAATATGATGACGATGATGATGACGATGATGATTACGATGATGATGACTATGACGATGATGATGACCATGATGATTAAGATAATGAAGTTGACAATGATAATGACGATGATGAAGATGACGATGATGACGATGATGAAGATGACCATGATGATGACGATGATGAAGATGACCATGATGATGACGATGATGATGACGATGAATATGATGATGATGATAATGATGAAGATGACCATGATGATGACGATGATGATGTCGATGATGATGACGTTGATGATGACCATTATGATGACCCTGATGATGACGATGATGATGACCATGATGATGTCGGTGATGAAGATGACCATGTTGATGACCATGATGATGACGATGATGAAGATGATGACGATGATGATGACGATGATGAAGATGATGATGAAGATGATGACGATGATGATGGTGACGATGGTGACGATGATGACGATGATGACGATGATGACGATGATGACGATGATGATGATGATGATGATGATGATGATGATGATGATGATGATGATGATGATGATGATGATGATGATGATGATGATGATGATGATGATGATGATGATGATGATGATAAGGGTGATGAGAATGATGATGATGACAAAGATGAAGGCGATGATGATGATGGATATGATAATGTCGATTATGACGGTGATGATGGTGGTGATGACGGTGATAATGATGATGGTGATGATTAATGTGATGATGATGTCGAGGATGATGATAAGGATAATGATATTGATGATGACGATTATGATGATGACGGTGATGATGACGATGTTGATTGTGAAGGTGATGACGATGTTGATGACGATGATGATGATGATGGCGATGATGGCGATGATGATGATGATGATGATGATGATGATGATGATGATGATGATGATGATGATGATGATGATGATGATGATGATGATGATGATGATGATGATGCCGGTTATGATGATGACGATGATGATGATGATGATGATGATGATGATGATGATGATGATGATGATGATGATGATGATGTTGATGATGATGATGATGACGGTGATGATGACGATGAAGATGATGGTGATGATGACGTGATGATGATGGTGATGATGATGACCATGATGACGATGATTATGACGATGATGATGATGGTGGTGATGACGATGACGATGACGATGATGATGATGATGATGATGATGATGATGATGATGATGATGATGATGATGATGATGATGATGATGATGATGATGATGATGATGATGATGATGATGTCGGTGATGATGTCGATGATGATGACGGTGATGATGACGGTGATGATGTCGGTGATGATGATGATGATGATGACGATGATTATGACGATGATCAAGTTGATAATGAAGGCGAAGATGATGTCGATTATGAGGGCGATGATGATGACGATGGACGATGATGATATCGATGATGATGTCGTTGACGATGACGTTGTTTGTGATGATGTCGATGGTGATGACGATCGACTATGATGATGTCGATGATGATGTCGATGATGATGTCGATGATGATGTCGATGATGGTAACGATGATGATGACGAACGACGTTGATGATGTCGATGATGATGTCGATGATGATGACGATGACGATGATGATGTCGATGTTGATGACGAAGGACGATGATGATGACGAAGGACGATGATAAAGATGACGATGACGATGATGATGACCATTATGATGACGATGATGATGACGATGACGATGAATATGACGATGATGAAGATGAACATGATGATGACGATGATGATGACCATGATGATGACCATGATGATTAGGATGATGAAGATGACCATGATGATGACGATGATGACGATGACCATGATGATGACGATAATGAAGATGACCATGATGATGACGATGAAGATGACTATGAATATGACGATGATGACGATGATGAAGATGACCATGATGATGATGATGACGATGATGATGAAGATGAATATAACGATGATGATAATGATGAAGATGACCATGATGATGACGATGATGATGATGATGACGATGATGAAGATGACCATGATGATGACCATGATGATGACGATGATGAAGATGATGATGATGATGACGATGATGAAGATGATGATGAAGGTGATGATGAGACGTAAAGTGTTGGAAGAGTTCGAATTATAAAATATTAGAAGTGAAATGAAGTGTAACGTGTTTGAAGAGGTGCACATATGGCAGATTAGAAGTAACATGAGATATACAGTGTTTCTTCTTCTTCTTCCTCGTTCGTCCTGAAAAGGACGTTGGTTGCGTTGTGTCTGTTTACAGCGGAGCTGCGATATCTGCGCCTTTTGGCCGACACATCCGACTTCAACACGGCATTTTTTGGGACCGGGTTTGCCTTCTCTCTTCGATCCCTACTCTCTCAGCCAGACTGCAGTGATGCAGCCTGTTTCCAGGACCACCACGTGGAGGTGGAGTAGGGTCTTGGTCAGCTCTGGTTTGCTGACCCTGACGCAAGCAGTCAAGCTATGTGTCGCTGACTGCATTCTCTATTGCTGCGTCTTTGGGTCCCATATAGAGTGTTTGAAGAGGTGAACATCTGGCAGATTAGAAGTAACATGAGATATAGTGTGTTTGAAGAAATGGAAGAAAGAAATATTTTCGGTAAAGAGAAAAGACCAGAAAGAAATTTTTTTAAGAAATAAAAAAAAAAATAGAAGGTAAGAGCGCTTACTTATAGCTGTAAAATTACGAGATTCCGGGATCGGAAACTGGTAGTATGACTCTTCAGTCACCCCAGCAGTAAAAGGGTACATGTTGGTATTATGTTAAAGTGGTCGTCATTTTTAATTTTCGTGTAAATTGGTTTGGTTGGTTTCTGGTATTTTTTATTTATTTTTGTTTTTGCTAGTGTTTGTTAAATATCATATTTTAAATCTATATTTATGTAATAAACACTATTTTTTTCTGTCTAAAACGTTATTACTGGTATTATTATCCTCATTATTAGTATAATCACTATTAGTGTTAAGTATTTGTTCGTGGAGGGGTTCTTTGGGTAACCTGCAGCCAGTGCACAGAAGACGGAGTGTCATAAGGATAGGAGACTTCAATTCGCCTTCAAATCCTGCGTAATGGAGGTGGGAGTATCCAGATGGTTGGATTTAGCGGCACCCGTCATCTGTTGTGTGGCCAAGAAGAAAGCTGGTTATGATGATTCTCCACCCGCATGTCCGTCACACAGCCCCGCACGGTGATTGCAATGTTGAACCTTTGGTAACTTAATGACGATGATTGCAATGTCTATCCTTTGGTAATTTAATGACGGTGATTGCAATGTCTATCCTTTGGTAATTTAATGACGGTGATTGCAATGTCTATCCTTTGGTAATTTAATGACGGTAACTGCAATGTCTATCCTTTGGTAATTTAATGACGGTAACTGCAATGTCTATCCTTTGGTAATTTAATATCGGTGATTGCAACGTCTATCCCTTGGTAATTTAATGACGGTGATTGCAATGTCTATCCTTTGGTAATTTAATGACGGTGATTGCAATGTATATCCTTTGGTAGCTTAATGACAGTGATTGCAATGTCTATCCCTTGGTTACTTAATGACGGTGATTGCAATGTCTATCTTATGTAACCTAATGGCAGTGATTGTAATGTCTATCTTTTGGTAATTTAATGACGGTGATTGCAATGTCTATCCTTTGGTAATTTAATGCATCTCCTTCTTTTTTTGATAATGCAATATGTTTTCTTTGTCCCCTTCTTAGAGGGTTATTACTCCTTATTAAGGTGCATTAGATGTTGTTCTTCCTTGTTTTCTTTCTTTTTGTTCCCATTACTTTATCAGTATTTTCTGCAATTCCATTTTCTACTTCTGTGACAACTCGAGCAAAGTTGTAGATCTAATTGTATATGCTTATATGTTTTGATCTTTGTTCCGCTGATGTATGGTTTTAAAATCGTTTGGAGTCTCACTGGGACATCTATAGTGAGCGTTTTCTGTTGTGACGACCAATTAGACGGGTGGCAACTACTTGGTCTATTTAACAGAGCGATCGATAATTTTTCCATCAATAATTAGTGGTCTGCACTAATATGTCCGTAAACTGTGCTACATGAGTAATACATGTAGTTTTCTGTTTACGTGGTCATTTACGCGAATCCGAACGTACTTGCACAAATTTTTAGGCAATTTTTGTTTTATTTACGCGCCAAACTCGAAATTATGCGACCGGATACATAGACATTTTTACATTATTTATATCTACGCACCAACAGGAACGTGAGAGCGAGATGATTTTTGAATGTTTCTTTGATGGACTTTTGGAAGTCATTCTCTATTAAAGATGCACTTTCGCTAATCAAAACTGTATGGAATGAAGTTCCGTGGCGATGATGAACGGAAATAAAAACAATTGTGCCCTCAATTCTGTCATGATTTTGAAAGCTTCAGTGTTGTAGTTACAGTAATAGTATCACAGCTATTAAGGGTGGTGTCAAAATGGAGAAGATTACCACGCAAGAAGAACACGCAGCAACTTGCACCAGCAAGCAACAATCACCAGGCCGACAACTTACAGTGAAATGATTAAAGGCGGCCTTCCAACTTCTTGAATACTGCCTTATGATCTTGAACAGGATGATCTTAACATGGACAGGAGTTTTATAGTCAGGAGAAAAAAAGATGGAATGTGCTGATCCTCCGTAAGCAGAGAAAGTCACAAACTGGACACCTTCTTCCAGAAACAATTCATTGCTGCATCGTCTGCTTCTCATTCAGATGACTCACCACCGACCTTTCGTTGAATTAGAAGTTGTTGAAAATGAAGCAGGTAATCGTAGATAGATAGATAGATAGATAGATAGATAGATAGATAGATAGATAGATAGATAGATAGATAGATAGATAGATAGATAGATAGATAGATAGATAGATAGATAGATAGATGGACTGATTAGATTGATTAGATAGATAATTTGGGTGGGTGAGTGCATGAGTGAGTGCATGAGTGGGTGAGTGGGTGAGTGGGTGGGTGAGTGGGTGAGTGAGTGGGTGAGTGAGTGGGTGAGTGAGTGGGTGAGTGATTGACTTAGTGAGTGGGTGAGGACGTGAGGTAGCGAGAGAGGGTTGAGATAGGGAGGGAGACAGGGAGTGAGTGAGGGAGTGAGTCAAGGAGTGAGTGAGTGTTCGTTTTATTTAATGACATTGATTATTCAAGTATCCTTAAAAAAAATGAAAAAAAAAAAAAAAAAAAAAAAAACCAAATTAGAATCTTTCCCCCCCCCCCCCCCCCCCCCCCCCCCGCCCCCCCCCCCGCCCACCCCCCCCCCCCCCCCCCCCCCCCCCCCCCCCCCCCCCCCCCCCCCCCCGCGCCATTTTTCCCACGAGGACGCTATAGTAGTCATAAATAGTGATTCTGAACACATCGAGAAGCGCTGGCTGAGGGTTTTTTTTTACGAAAAGTTACGACGTGAAAGGATCTTCGAAAATTAGAGCAATAGGAATATATATATAAATGTAGTCTCATAACAGATACTGCCGTAGGGGATTGAAGTGTTATAGACTTTACTATACTAGGTGTAGCTTCTATAAGTGGGGTGACCAGTTTCCTTATTCGCTACTTTTGCCTTCTGTAACTTAAGGGGAGAGTAAGATGCCCATTTACAGCTGGGCAGACTAGAGCCGGAAGTCACTATTTTCAGCCCGGTACCTTTGCAGCGAGAGAGAAGAACTCTAACCACTCAGCCAATTGGACGCTGAAAATGAATATAGTACAACAACAAGAAGACAAAAAACAATAGCTATGTGCTAAGAATGATTGACTCACGCAATTGAAGTTGTCAGGATGTACAGGTGTTTCGGTGTAAGTTGAACTTGAAGAAACACCACTAAAGGATGTAGAATTGTACACATATCTTGGCAGTAATATAGACAAAGTTGGAGGGACAGACAATGATACCAAAATAAGAATACAAAAAGCAAGAGGAGCTTTCATTGCATAGAGAAACATATGGAGAACAAGAGAACATGAAAATAAGAATCTTCAACTCAAATGTCAAGTCAGTCCTATTGTATGGCTCTGAGACACGGAGAGCAACAAAAACAACAACCAAACAGCTACAGAATTGTATAAACGGGTACTTGCATAGAATAGACTAACTGAAATTGTATGACAAAGTCACATATGTACAATTGATGACAAGAACCAGACAAGTGCTAGTGGAACAAGAGATGAGAAGAAGACGCTGGCGATGGATAGAACACACATTGAGGAGACCTGTTGATAGCATTACAAGGCAGGCCTTGTTCTTGTGCCGAAACGTCTGTACGTGTTCTTTTGGGTGGCTCTCGCACACCTTTAGCCACTACTGCAGTATCATTTCTTTTTCTTCATTTTTCTCACCAACCCTCATATTTATCAATTTGTATACCCTTTCATTCATTATTTTACTCTCTATGCTGAATCTAGTAGGGGAAAGTCTCTAACACTCCACTACGGAAGTATCTGCTATGGGACTGTCTTTATCTTATTTACCACTCCTCAGATGTATTTACATTTCGCCAGGTGAACAGTGGTATTATCGGACCAATTCCCGGTCATTATCACCGGTCAGCGGTAATACGCTTATCAATCGACTCGTCGCCGGCCACCTTTGATAGGAGACGATCTTCGTTTAACATAATATGGTCTCATACGAGGATGAATAGGTAGCCAAGATTGTCTGTCTGGATTGCCGACGACCGTGTCTATTAGTGTGGCAGATTACACAGGTGGTAGATGCGTTTATCGTTTCACGGGACCATCCCTGTGTGTGATTATCACGATAATCTGGACATCAAATGAGTTCAAAGATGGCGTTTATGAGTTGTTCACAAGATGCCGGCGGAAGTCTGACGCAACGATATGAAGAGGTCTCGCGTGGATATTAAATTTAATATGTTGAAACACTTGAGGGTATTTTTAAAAATTTAAACACCCCTACCCACGTAGTGCTGAACGAGATTCGATTGAATTGGTTGATTTGAGAGGCCGGAATATACAATGTATCTCATTGGAAAGTTAGGCGGAAACACAGCTGGAATTGGAACTTGGAAACTTGAAATATAATGTAACAAAATAGGAGTCACAGTACACACACTGCAGCACAAACGTCAGACTAGCGACTCATAAAAGCCAGTAAGAAAAAGGAGACATTGGACTTAGAAATTCCACAACTATAAGTAACAGATCGAGTATTGGGCAACTTAGGAATTTACAAGTAAACCCGCATTTTTAATACAAGACTGAAAACTTAAGAATTTGATCACAAGTCGTAGCGGAATTAAACAAAAGTTTTCCCAGGCCCAGGGATTTCGCAAAACACCCTCCGTCAGAGGAATTAACTCTAATTTCCCAGACAAAGTCATAGAGGAATTAAACAAAAGTTTTCCCAGGCCCGTGATTTCGCCGAATACCTGCCGTTAGAGGAATTAACTCTAATTTCCAGACCTAAGTGATTCGAACCATCTAATACAGAGCTGTGTCCAGTCTAAATCTGTGCAAGGAGATTGTGTATTCCCAAAATTTGGGGTAAGCTGTGAACATTTATTTTACAAATGTAAAATTTAACATGTTTCTTGCTTTGTGGTTGCACAAATCATTATTCGCGCTGTCCAGACACAATTTCCCAGTTAATCACCAGAGGAATAGTGGTGATTTCTATTCATCTTTCCAGAGTTACACTGTGTTTACTCAAGAATTTAATTCTTCTGAGAGATTAACATTGGTGGGTGGACAGCGAGAAGATGCGCCTGTTAAGCTTCCAACTCAGTGTACATAGCAGAGTCACTTTGTTCTTTCTATTGTGTCCAAATGTTCGTGGAACGAAGCTAGTTGTGAGTGAAACGCAGGGAATCAAAACTAGCCGCCTAAATCGGACGAGTTGTGTGAAGAAGTGCCCTCATCAACAAGCAGTGACGAAAATCACAGCTGCAGGACTCACCTAAAAGTTAAGTGCTTATAAAAAAGGCACCAGCGAAAAGGACATAATTTTTCTGAACTATATCCTCACCCTAAATCTCTGTGAAGAGAAAATTTGGTTCCAATATAGAAATCACCAGCATTTTATTTATTTTAAACTGGTAATACTAATTGATTATTAAATTTGTTACCTGTTGTTTTAAAACTAAATAATCATAATCGATTCCGTTTTTGGTAATTTCCTATTACTCGTGTTTTTTTGCTCCGCAGTGAATATGTGTAGTTATGTCTTGTTTCGTAGAAGTTGAGTTAGGATTAGTATTAGGGTTAGGGTTAACACTAATCCTAACCCAAACCCTAATCCTAACCCTAATCCTAATCCTAACCATAAACCTAACCCTAACTGCTACGAAAGTACACATAACTACACATATTCACTGCGGAGTAAAAAAGCACGAGTAGGTAATAGGAAATTACCCAGTGTTTTTATATGTATGAAGGCAAACGTATGAGCCAGAACAATTAATATATATATATATATATATATATAGAGCAAAGTGGAATCAATTTGTTGTTGCCGTACAAGACGCCACAAGGCGTGATTGCCACTGACTGCTTTGACATATATAGATATATATATATATATATATATATAATATATATATATATATATATATATATATATATATATATATATATATATATATATATATATATATATATATATATACAGTAGAACTCCATTTATCCGAACCCCCATTATCCGAACACCCAATTATCCGAACACTTTTTCCAGGAAAAAAAAATCAGGCGTCACCACTCACGTTAGACTACATTTCTGAATATTTTGATGCGGCAAGCTTCAAATGTGTGCGAACAATTTGTAGAGGATGGGATGGGATAATGGTCGGTCGCTTACGTACAGGAAGGCAGTTAGATCTTAAAGTCAGTTAATATCTGGTTTACCAATCCAGTGTACGTGTGCGTTCTAGGCAGAACACTGGCTAAACAGACAGTTCAACTTAAAATAATTGTGTCTGCTACTACAGCAGAATAATTTTGGTGTACAAGTATTTCTCTGTGCGATATGGCATCTTCCAGTAGGCCTAAAGCATATAAAAGGAACCGCAATGTTTTGTCAATTGAAACGAAAACAGAAATTATCAAGAGACTAGGAAAAGGTTAAACTGTGTCTTCACTTGCGAGGATTTTCAATGTTGGGAAAGCTACCGTCTCTGACATCAAAAGTAACAAGAATAAAATTATGAGTTTTGCATCGAAATTGGATAGTGAAAATGGGTCGAAGAAACGTAAAACCATGAGAAATGCGAAAGATTTGAAATTGGAAGAGGCTTTGTATACATGGTTTGTGCAAAGAAGAAGCAAAGGGGAACCTATCTCTGGCTCTCTATTGTGTGAAAAGGCACTTCAGTTCAACAATCAACTTGACGGTCCTCCTGACCTCAAGGCTAGCCAGGGATGGTTAAGAAACTTTAAATCTCGTCATGGCATACGAGAATTGGAGATTCAAGGGGAATCTTTATCTAGTGATGCAACTACCGCTGAAAATTTTAAAGAAACATTCTTGGCTTTTTTGGAAGAAGCAGGTTATTCACTCGATGATGTGTATAATGCCGATGAGACTGGCTTATACTGGAAATCATTGCCTCAAAAATCACTTGCATCTTAGCGCGAAGCAGCTCCCCCTTGGTTTAAAAAGTGCAAAGAGAGAGTAACAATTTTGGTAGCAGCGAATTGCAGTGGAAGTCATCGTTTACCGGTGCTAATGATCGGCAAAGCCAAAAAAAACCACGTTGTTTAAAGAATGTGACATGTCTCCCATTGTGCTACAAAGCACAGATGAGTGCTTGGATGAATAGTGAACTATTTCTTGATTGGTATACAAATCAGTTAATCCCAAATGTGAAGAGGTTGAGAGAACAAGAAAAGAAAACTGGAAAAGTAATTATTCTACTGGACAATGCACCATCTCATCCAGAGACGGATACATTGAATGCAGTTGATGCAAATTTTAAAGTAATTTTTCTGCCTCCCAATGTAACAGCACTGATTCAACCAATGGATCAGGGTGTTATAGCAAAGCTTAAAAAGATGTACAAGAAGGAAGTCCTGCGTCGTTTATTGTTGGCTAAAGATGAAGAAAGTGTGGTGGCGTTTTCCAAAAAGCTTAATCTCAAAGACTGCTGCTATATGTTAGCTGATGCTTGGACCACCCTGTCACAAAGATAATCTCAACAAGGCTTGGAATAGATTTCTTGGGAAAAAAGGAGGCAATAAAACTACTGCAGCGGACACAAATGATGATTGTATAAATGAAGTTGTGGAACTGTTTCAAGCAATGCCCGGATTTTCGGACTGTGACAAAGATGATGCACACATGTGGCTAGAAGATGATAATGATTCTGGTTTTCAGTTTTTGAATGACGAAGAAATGTTGTCTTTTGTGCAAGAAGGAAACCAAATACATGTAGTGACCGATGATGAAGACTCCTCAGAAGTACATGATGTACTTGTAAATTATGAAGAAAACCCAAAACGTCGACCAAGTCCTGAAGAGGCCTTTATAGCACTAGAAACAGCGATGGCTTGGTACGAGCAAGAAGATGACAACTGTCCTACACAGCTTCTGCTGTTGAAGAGAATGCGGGACTTAGCAGCCAAAAGGAGACTATCCAGTTTGGTGCAAAAGAGGATTCCTCATTATTTTAAATAGTGGGCTACATCTGTGCAAGTACATGTATACGTAAGTTGCGCCTGGTTTTGAATCGTTTGTAATGTTATTTTGAAAACATTTCTCTTTCTTACAAAAATAATTAATACAAGTAGTGCATGCACTGCAGTGTAATGAAAGATTTTGGTGATACAGTGATCTAATACAGTGTGGGTATTATTGTTACAGTACAAGTAAATATGTTTTATAGTGTATTTTCCTTGTGATGGTTAATTATTTTTAGAAATATGTGTGCGATACATTATGTAATCCAATTATCCGAACATTTGATTATCCGAACGATGCTCGGTCCCATGGGGTTCGGATAAATGGAGTTCTACTGTATATATATATATATATATATATATATATATATATATATATATATATATATATATATATATATATATATATATATATATATATATATATATAATATATATATATATAAAAGGTAAAGGAACCCGTTACACGCCCATTGAGGCATATTGGGAATATGGTGTAGGCCCATATTATCTTGACCGTCGGCACACGAGGGGTGATGTGGTCGGCATCACGCCGGCCGCCTTAACCTTCCCAGAGTAGCTCTGGTACCCATTCGGGGCTGGGTCGACCCAGGAGCCGTTTGTGGCCTAAAATTTTTCCGCCTCATCTGGGGATCGAACCATAGACCACTGCGCTAGGAAGCCAGTGCACTAACCACTATGCTACCGCGGCTCCATATATATATATATATATATATATATATATATATATATATATATATATATATATATATATATATATATATATATATATATATATATATATATATATATATATATATATATATATATATATATATACTTCTAAATAGAGCTATACCATTATAAGAGGACATTCCCTGAATTAACTCAGCTGGGGGCTTGAACGGGCTATAAAAACCATTGCTTAAATTCTTCACAAAAGGCGACGGACAGATATAAGTTAACCACTGCTCAGCGCTACGCTGCATGGTTCTTGACTTCTGAATTATTTTGTGAAGGCTCCCTTTCGGACAGAACCGTCATTACACATCTATCTACATCTCTGCCAAAAGTAATCATGTGCGAAGGTAAACGCCTTTGACTACCCAATTTAGATACTCTTTAGTTTTGGCCATTGTTGGACGACTACTGCAAAGCAGGGAAGGCAATCCGTGACAGTTCTGGAATCCACAGGGAAAGAGAGGCAGAGGTAGACCCCAAAAAACACATGGAGAAGAGAACTGGATACAGAGGTGAAAATGATGAGGAAAAGATGGAAAGAACTTGAGCAGATGGCACGGGACAAGAAGACTTGGCATATGTTTGTTGAAGGCCTATGCTCCTTCGGGAGCTAAAGGGTATTGATTGATTGATTGATTGATTGAGATACAGAATGCAGCGGAAACCTTGTATAGTCAGAAAACCAATTGAAAAAGTTCGCAGAGAAACGGATGCAACTTGACAATTAATCAACACAATAAGACGCACATAAAGTCCTGTGGACACATAACGAAATAGAAGAAATAAAGAATCTGGTCAAAAGCTGGTAAATTCAACTCAAAGAAAAGAAGAAGACAGGAGAGGAAATAATTCGACAACCTGATCGCATACGTATGGAATAAGACTGAAGAGACCACTGATTCAAGATAACTTAGACCGTAGGAACTGGGAACATGATTAGCATGACTCTTAAGTTTCAGAACCAGGGCTGTGGAGTCGGAGTCGGCCGTTTTTAGAGGATTCGGAGTCGGTAAAATATGTCTGGACTCCGAATTTATGCCATACGACAGTTAAAAAAAACTGTAATGGGAGTCTGAAGTCGGAGTTCTAAAATTTCATGAGTCGGAATGAGAGTCGGAAAATATTTTGGCCGACTCCACAACCCTGCTCAGAACACTACGGCTCCTAAAAATGCGGAACGGCACAAATGGATTGGTTTAAAAAAGAAAAAGACAAAACAGTCGACAGGTTCCAAACCAACAGGGCTTAAAAAAATAAAATAAATAAAGTTGACACTTCTGAAATTTTAGTTGTAACTTTGTTACAAATTGTGAACGTGAAAAATGTGAGAATATTAGAATGTTTTAACCTCGGAGGAGGACCGTCAGACTTGCTTCCTGTCTATTTCTGGGGTCTCATCAGACAGAAGGTCTCCAGGGATTTGAGCAACTTTGGAGCAGTGGTTGCGTGGTCTCTATTACACTTACGTCAGAGGGACTGACAACATCGTTAGAGAAATTGTAACGAAGACGGCTTACCCTTTGAAACAAAAGACAACGCTAATACGTGCCTAGACGATTTATTGCTATTTCGTCTATTTTTGTACTTCATGTATTTTGTTGGTCTTTTCTTTCTTCGTTTCTTTCTTCGTTTCTTTTTTTGTCTTTTTATCGCCCTTTGCTAGTTTGTTTTCTTTATTTCGCGTTGTCATCCTTTTTTTCTGTTTTAATGCTTCTTCTTTGATCTATCTATCTATCTATCTATCTATCTATCTATCTATCTATCTATCTATCTATCTATCTATCTATCTATCTATCTATCTATCTATCTATCTATCTATCTATCTATCTATCTATCTATCTATCTATCTATCTATCTATCTATCTATCTATCTATCTATCTATCTATCTATCTGCCTGTCTGTCTGTCTGTCTGCCTGTCTGTCTGTCTGTCTATCTGTTTATCTGTCTTTCTCTTTCTGTCCTTCGGTCAGCGCCAGATTATTCATTAGGCTCACTGGACACCGGCCTAGGGCCCCAGACTTACAGGGGCACCCGCGAAAAAAGCAACGGAGAAATGTTTTTTTCAAGAAAATGTCCAGGCCCTTAAACAATTTTTAATAATTCAATGCACTAATTCTTTTTCTGTTCTAAAATAAATAGTTAAAGTTCGGTAATAATCAAATAGTTTTTAAAAAGCAATTGGTTAAAAATATGTTAGTGCGTTGTACTGTTTTTTTTTTTTTTAACACACCTAGTGTTATTCAAAACGGTGAAGTTGGCTACACTGTCCCAAATATTAGTTGTTGACTGTTCTGATCAATCCTAAAGTGTGCATTTGTGCAATTGCTTTTTTTTCGTTTAAAATAACGTGATTGATAAGAAATTTTAATTTGCTTACTTTATCCATATTTTTATTTTATCCTTATTGCAGTTTGCAGTTTGGTGTTGTTAAATGGAAATTTTGTGATGACAGGTGTTGAACGTGTTAAAAACGCAATATTGAATAATTATTTTGGTTGAAATGTACTCTACAACCCACAAAAGTCAGATCCAAACCTCAGAACTGAAGTATCTGACGAAGGTGGTTGAAGTAACAAGAAGAGACATGGTCCGCAACCAGACGATACGTAAAGGTCTAAAGTCCCACCCCCTGCAGACCCAAGTAGAACAGTCCCAACTAAGATGGTTTGGCCATGTCTGCAGAATGGGAGAAGATCGTCTACCACAACAAGCATGGGAAACAAGAGCCAGGGATCCAGACCCCCCGGACGACCCAGGGTGCGCTGGGAGGACAACATTAGACAATCTTTGAAGGACCGAGGACTAGAATGGAACCAGGCCAAGAGAAAGACAGCCGATAGGATAGTCTGGCGCTCTCTCTTCCAAACCTCTATACCTCACGGTAGAAGGGGAATGACTAAGTAGAAATGTACTCTGTGACCCCCAGGTTCGAAACTCGGAACAAGTTAAAAGATTTTACAATTAAAAAAAAATTAAAAAATGGTTATACTAAATATTTCTTTATGGATTAATTAATTTTTTTTTTTTACATATTATTATATGTTATATTAAACAAAATATCCTTGAGAGATTAAAAGAGTCCATAGACAAGCAACTCAGAGATGAACAAGCAGATTTTCTACAACACAGATCCTGTACAGACCAGGTAGCCACAATGAGAATAATAGTGGAACAAAGTCTGGAATGGAATTCACTGCTATACATCGGATTAGTGGACTATGAAATGGCATTTGACAGTATAGACAGAGATGAGGCATCATGGAGTTCCCATGAAGATCATTAACCTAATAAGGAAGACCTATGAAGACATGACATGCAGAGTCCTTCATGAAGGACCACTTGCAGAACCGTTTATGATTAGAAGGGGAGTGAGACAGGAATGCCTCTTGTCTCCATTTCTATTCTTACTAACAATAGATTGAGTTATGAAAACATCGACATCACACAACAGAAATGGAATCCAATGGAATCTGACTAAACAGCTTGATGATCTGGATTTTGCAGATGACTTGGCTCTTCTGTCCCATAACCATAATTAGATGCAAGAGAAAATGAAAATTCTCGAGAGGTCACAACAAGTAGGCCTGAAAATACACAGGGAAATGACAAAGATTATGAGAATAAATGCAAGACTATGATAACATTGTTGAACTTGAAGAAACACCACTAAAGGATTGTCACAGAGAGTTTTATGATCAATAAATTTTCTATATACTCTTCTTTTTCTACCCGTGTCCTCTATTTTATTATCACTCTTTACCTTTTTCCTGTATTTTTCGCATTCGTTCGTTTGCGAAAAATATTTTCTTTTCCATTCTCACTTTTCCGCTTTCTTTCTCATACGGGGATACGCATTTCTATTATGTAAGACGTCAGCCACTTAGGTAGACGAGAAATTGTGAATATGCATCTATCTCAGACATACGAGCAGACTTTTGTCTGCACTTTCAGCTGACACGCGCGTTTTCTTCGGCTGAGCGCTCAGGTGAGGCGCGATAACCGACATCTCCACGGCGCAGTATGAGACATTTGTCTGGCAATTCCATCTGACACGGCACTCACTGTTGGCCGTGGTCAGCGTGAGGTGTGAAGACGAGAAGTGTCAGTTATGGCATGCGTCTTGTTAATGGGAGGTGTTAGAGAGAGTGAAGGGGTGAGACCTGCGCTATTGCGTGGTTTTGGAAATAGCGCACATCCTTTGTCTGGTTTGATAGATATAATCAGAGTTTTAAACTTGATTTCACTCATTCTCCATTTGCAGTAGATGTGGTCACTTCGTTCTAGATACTTAAACTTATAAGTGAAACCCTTAGTTTCGTTGTGATACCGTAGTTCTGTGTTGAGATAAATATATTATATCTAGTATTTTGTGAAGTGTTTAAAGTGTTAAATCGCCTATTTAATTTTTCACTAGTTCTTTTGTGCAGGAATAATTAAAATATAGTCTGTATTATTTTTCTAGTGACGTGTTTCAGTGGGAAGCAAAATAAATTATAATTTCTAGCTTAAAAGCATGTAGCTATAATGAATTTGATTTCACTGCTAAATAATCAGACGAGAATAATTTTTCTAAACTAACTTATAAATGCTAGATGCCTCATGAGTGTTGACGGAATACGTAGGTATTCCTAATTCATGATGATTGATTTTTATATATAACTTATTTCACGGGAAAGTTTAAACGTCAAATTAAGCTCTACGCTTGCAGTTCAAAATGTAAGCTATGTCGAGTACATGATATGTAAAATATTTCATATGTGTTTTTTTCTTTATTCAGTGAATACTGGGGCAAACATTTATAACATATAAGGAAGGGAAACCCGAGGCCTGTAAACAGTAAATAAATATTAGACAAACATAAAGGTATGTTTTCAGGCACTCGTAAGAAATAAAGAAGTAGAACACTAGACAACGGAAAAACAACAGACGTGAGTGGCTTACCTAGGATTTGAACCCCGGACCTTCCGTACGACAACACCGCCTAGCTATACAAGCGAATATAGTTAGGCGGTGTTGTCGTACGGAAGGTCCGGGGTTCAAATCCAGGGTAAGCCACTCACGTCTGTTGTTTTTCTGTTGTCTAGTGTTCTACTTCTTTATTTCTTACGAGTGCCTGAAAACATACCTTTATGTTTGTCTAATATTTAAATACTGGGGTAACCCAACTTTGCCGGCGTTTAGTACAGAGACATACCTGTGAGAAACATAAACATTTTATATCTTTAACCACGTGGGTTTTCAAGTAACATCTGTCTGACAGGGCGTGTGCCTTCAAGAGATAGACAGAATACCAATCCCACTAACGGGTTTTTTAAAGAATAAATGCTTATACTGGGCCTTTGAGCCAGATCATATTTCTTTACAAACTCTAATGTACATGCTGCCTTGTGGCGAGAAATAATTACAGAAAAAAACATTACCTTTTCCGACATTATTTGACCAAGTGTGTGGTGAACCAAGATTATCTGTTGAGAGAAGTTGTCCACCGGTAATCTTCCTAATTAAGGGAAACCTCGTGTTCTGACACTGTGTGCCCGCTGAAACCCTAACCCTTACCCCGTGCATAAGTGACATTAACTTAAATCTGTAAAGAAAGAACGATCGCCTGAAGATGACGCTCCCCGGACACGGTGAATGAAACCAATATCTGCAGAGCTGGGTATCCACTTCATCCACAGATAGACAGATTAAACGAAGTGTACACTAAGGCTTGCGCCAGACGGCGAACAACCGCACGATTGTAGGTAAGGTTGTGTGAGTCAGGGCCCTGATGAAAGAACCGAGTGAAAGTAGACTGAAGGATGTTCTTCGTTTGATTCACTCACTTTGTAACTTTCCTTATGCAAGATTTTGTTGCTAAACTATATTTTTCCTTAGAATAGATACTGCTATCAAAGTCAGGTCATACCTTCAAAAGGGGAAAATATTAGACCCAAATCATATGTATCTGTGACTCTTTGGGCTATCATCGTTCTCCTAACGGGACTGTGGGCTAAACATCGAGGGAAGATCATAACTGTGGGTCTATCATTTCTTGTAGAAATTCCTTGATTTTTTATGACTATTTGTATATGCTTTGATGTAATTTTATGTGTTGTGATGGGATTTTAGATGATAATTAAAACTGCCCTTAAACTTAATCAGCGTGTTGGTCAGCTCGTTCTTGAATATCTATATAATCATTTGTTATAGTTTTCCCACGTCTGTACGTCTAACTGTCGTCTTGTATGTGCGTGCACGTGAGTGGATAGAATATATATATATATGCAATATATATATATGTGTTTAGACTGTCTGACTCCTCTAAATCTGTCGTAGAAGATAGGTGAAAGAGAGAAGATTTCTCGATTTCAGAGACAGCCTCTATCACCGTCTACCAGCTCACTCGTGGAACTCTATTGCTATTACTTTCTCTCACTGTGACTATCACTTATTCAAATCTACTCAGAAGGGACCAACCCAAGTCTTAATTCTCCTATCAAAAATCTACGACAAGGATGTAGAATCGTACACATTTCTTGGCAGTAATATAGACAGAGTTGGAGGGACAGACAATGTTATCAAAATAAGAATACAAAAAGCAAGAGGAGCATTCATTGCATTGGGAAACATATGGAGAACAAGAGAAATCAAGTCCAACACGAAAATAAGAATCTTCAACTCAAATGTCAAGTCAGTCCTATTGTATGGCTCTGAGACCCTGAGGTCGGTCTAAGCCTACCTGTCCATTCATCCATCAATGTAGCCACTCATCCGTAAATTCATTCATCGATCTTCCTTGTTATCTGGCTACCTACCGATGTATGAGCGTCCGATTGACGGAGTGGTTAGAGTGCTGGTCTCTCGCGACAAAAGTACCTGGTTCAATTCACGGTGTCATCATGCTCCAGTCTACCAAGCTGTAAATGGGTACCTGACTTTTCTCTTGAGTTAAGGAAGGAAAAGGCAGTGAGGAAGGGAACTGGTTACCCCACCTCTCAATGCTGGACGTAGTATAGTGAAGTCTCCAACACTTCACTCCCCTACGGCAGTGTCTGCTAGAGGACTACCTTTCCCTTTCCCACCTACCGATGTACACAACTATCTGTCTGTCTGTCTGTTCTATCTTGCCTATCTGTCTAGCTTTCGTTTGCTTTCGGGTTCCTTCTTTATTTTGTTTGTTTTAAATTTGTTTAAGTCATCTATTTTTTTGGGGTCTTTTTTCGCTTCTTATGCAATTGCGCTTGAAAGATATAGTTAATTGCTGACTTTCTTTCAAACATTTGGAGTCAAATTTATTATGATATTCTGTCATTTATTTCAGTGCCCTTTAGAATGTTAATTGTGCCACTTATCCATTTTATTGAAAGCCATCTTTTAATGATTCTTCATCTTGACATGATATCCTCACGCCGCGTCGATTTCATTCATCCTCTGGCATGCGTTAAAGCCACAACTTCCTCGGTTCTATGTTAAAGCCACTTTTCTCGTCTATGCTATTGTAGCAACTTCGTCATAATTTGCGTGTAAATGCCGCTATATCTTCACGTGTATGGTAATGCTAACCAGCCTCATTTTAATAAAGCTAACTAATTCTCATTTATGTATTAAAGACACTTATCTTCACGTAAGTGTTATATTAACTTCAGTGACATGTATATGTTATAGCTACCTCTCATTTAGGTGTTGAATCCTTCTTTTCACATGAATGCGTTAAAGACGCATCGTCTTCACTTAAGTGTCGAAAGGATATCGTCGCGTGTTACATTTTAAAAATCAATATTTTTTGTAATTCTTCCATTTTTTTTGCGTATCTGCGCAGATTGAGTTGGTTTATTCGTGCTCAATTAGTTTATTTTCACATATATCGCTTTTCTGATGCACTAATATTTGCTGTCTGTCTAATTATATGTCATTCTTTTTCTGTATGTCTGTTTCTTTCTTTCTTTCCTTCTTTCTTTCTTGTTCTTTGTTTCCTTCTTCCTTTCTTTCTGTCTGTCTTTCTGTCTGTCATTTTGTCCGTTTATAATTCTGTCAATTTGCAATGTTCTTTGTTTTTTTTCTGTTTATAATTCTGCCCGTCTGTCTATGTTTCTGTCAATCTGTAATTTTCTGTCTTTTTACTGTCTGGCTGTCTCTCTGTCTGTCTTTTTATTGTGTCCGTCTGAGTTCCTGTCTGTGTGCCTGTCTGCCTATCTTCCTGTCTGTCTCTCTGTCTATCGACTGCCTGTCTTTCGTCTGTCTGTCTGCCTGTCTTTCTTTTTGTTCTTCCACTTGTAACACACATATAAAGCGTTGCCGGTTGTTCCAGAAAAAACAATAATTAGGAACTGGTAATTTATTCAGTCTTAATCTTTTCACCTTGTGTGCATATTTACTTAATTTTTAACGTTGATGTAAATGCCATTTACAACTGCTCACTTAAGAACTGCCAGGAGCAACAGTGATTCGCCGCCATGAAAATTAATAAACATCTTCTTTTCCTAATTATTTTTGGGAGGTTTCTACTGCTAATGCCATCTAGCGTCGCAGGTAGGTGTACATTATGTTTCAGAACTGTAGTATCGGTATTTAGTCATTTTTTGTTGTTGGTGTCGCTCTTCGGTCCACCGTTACTCTAGTTACCTTCATGTCGAAATTATGCCCGTGTTGCGGGTTGAATAGGATCACATCCCACAATGTGTCCAATCTAATTAATTCCTTAATTATCAATTTGCACATTTACTGGTACTCTTCCAAAGGTGGATCTGATTGTGTCGTGTCTGCTTAGGCCTGTTCATCCACTGTAGTCCAAAGTGGTTTCTGAGCATGTTCATCCCCTGTAGTCCAAAGTGGTTTCTGAGCCTGTTCATCCCATGTAGCTCAAAGTGGTTTCTGAGGAAACAAAGACAGAAAAGGACAACCACGTCCTGGTAAATTCATCGTGTAGAAAGAACTACTACAGAAACCACTGTTGTAAGAGCCCATGAATGTTTTGCTTCTGCAATGGGGCTTTCTGCAATGGCCAGTTCCATGCTCCATAGGGAGCGAAAGTGAATGAACGGATTGACCTTTGGCCTGTTCGCACTTTACTAGTTGTATTACCAGGCATCTCATTTCACATGTGGCGATCTGTCTTTTGTAGAAGACCATAATAGAAGGGAGAGTTGAAGGTAAACGTGCAATGGGAAGACAGTGCTATAACTTGGAACATAACACGAAGAGATGGACAGGAAAGAGTCTATCAGAGTGCACTATCAAGACAAGAGACAGAAGACGTTGGAGATCCATTACAGCCGACCTTCGTTGTGGAGATGGCAGCTGATGATGATGGTGATCTGTCTTTTTGACTCCTAAGTTTGGCATGGATAGCGCAGTGTTGGTCCCAGAACTGTACTCATCAGTTGATTTTTAAGTAATTATTTATATCTTTCTTCTTGATTTTGGCTCCCTAAGGGGTATAGCACCATTATATATATAAGGATCTTTTTATTTGTCGTCTTCTTGATGAAAATGTGAAAACTTCACTGATGGTGCTATACCCCTTAGGGAGCCAAAATCAAGAAGAAAGATATAAATAATTACTTAAAAATCAACTGATGAGTACAGTTCTGGGACCAACACACACATATATATAGCCTCATACCTCGAAGAAACTAGATAAGCCAGAAGAGCATTTGGCTAAAAAATGTCGGCGTCCTGCTATGATAATATGAGTATTTCAGTACATCACAGCCACAAGAGGAAACTCGAACGAACGAGGCTAGAAAGACACCAAAGATAACACATTGCACATTGACTTTGTGGCACAAGAAGCCTTCAGTGACAAATCTGACTGAACACATTGAACAAAAAAAGATTACTTCATTAAAGTCTTGGGTTACGGCGGTCTCGATTTACGAGAACCCACCGATACGAACGCCAACAGGAACCACTAATTATTTATTTCGATTATATGTCAATTAATTTCGAACGTCTGCAGCAACATCCGTTCTATTCTTACGAACGAGGTGGATTAGTTCTGACGTCACCGACGCTAAGGCGACGGAGCGTGTCATTACTGTAAGTCAAATCAGTCTCTCTCGTTTACTGTTGTCGCGAAGGTTAGAGACACCAAGTGTAGAGAAGATTGGCTACCACGACAAACATGGGAAACTAAGAGCCAGTGAGTCCGCTGGGAGTACAGCATCAGATAATCAATACCTGTTATAAGATCTTATGGTCTTGTATATTTGGACATGCGCCCTAATATAACTGACAAGGTTGAATGGGACGCGCCTCGCTAAAACGAGGCAAAATTATATTTAAAAAAATAAAAATAAAAAAATTAGATAATCTCTGTAGGACCGAGGACTAGATTAGAACCAGGCCAGGAGGAAGTTAACCTATAAGACAGGGTAGCGTTCTCTCTGGCAAATTCTACATCTCATGGTAGAAGAGGAACGACTAAGTAAGTAAGTAAGTAAGGTTAGAAATGCCAAGATATCAAACTTTTTAGTTGGAACTGCTCCGTGTATTGCAATTTCTCTGTATTTTACTACACTGTCATTATTAATCAGCTTTAAACATTTTCCGGTAAGATAAATGCTACTGTTGTTGAACTAGGGCTGCTGAGCTTCTCGCTCTTTTGCAGCCAATACCAAGTTGAAGACTCCTTGGTATTATCTACACTGTAGATCTTGGCTTTTCCTGTGGCTTTTCTGCCATTCCGAAGCGTGTTGAGTTGAAGTCATGAGCTCCAGTTTCTCCAGCTTGGCTTGCATTCAAAGGATCGTCACAAAGGGTTCCAGACATGCCTCCATGCATAAGATAAATTTGATGAAAGTATACCTCATGCCGATGTTTTAATAATGGACACTTACGCACGTTTACTGGACCTGCAAGTTCTGATTTACGTACACAATCGGGTTACGCACGCCCATAAGAACAGAACTCATTCGAAACCGATACCTTATTGTGCTCAAGATCTGTGTGCAACACTTTCATTTACGCCACTGTGTATGTGAGGAGTCCTTTCATTTTGGCATCAACAGACAAAGAGCTCCAGGAAAGGGTCAACAGAATTAAGGCAGCACCTACCTAAGTGCATTTCTGTGAGTGTGCCATCAAGGAAAACAACACAGAATGCTAGAGATCCAATACGACCAACTTTTGATTTGAGAAACGACCGTAACTGATCTACATAATAATTATACTGTATAGTAAGTAATATACGAATATTCTTGCTGGTTTGATTTATTCTCCTTTCTTGTTTTGATTTTTTTTTAATGCTTTAAATTGTAGACATGTTGTATTCATTAACATGAACACCTGCACTCTTTTGGTAGCTCTGTGTAGACCACTTTCAATTGGTTCTGTTTAGGCTATAGTCCTTTTTTGTTTAGATTTGAGACTTTTACTATTTATTGTGAATTGTCTTTGTTCAGACATCGCTTGTTGCCTGAAATAATGTTTAGTCTCAGTTGTCTAGAATAGCAACAATACATCTCAGCTCTGGCACTCTAACCATGGGAAAAACACAAAGGTTTGAAGGGTATAGGACTAGTTGCTTGATCCAGGTCAAGCCAGTTTAGCCCCTACTGGAGAAAGAAAACCAGGCGACATATTCTTTTTTTTATTCGAAACTCCATTACCGAAGGATTATGGGTCACCCGTTGGCTTGTCACACCGATTACGGA